>VMDO01034196.1:0-17226 GCA_007922755.1 Pedetes capensis | reverse complement strand
TTGCTCAGCGTATAAATTGAAGAGATAGGGTGAAAGTATACAGCCCTGACGCACACCTTTCTCAACTTTAAACCACTCAGTGTTTCCTTGTTCTATTCGAACAACTGCCTCCTGGTTCATGTACAGATTTCTCATGAGCACAATTAGGTGTTCTGGTATTCCCATTTTCCAAAGGGTTATCCATAATTTGTTATGATCCACACAATCAAATGCTTTTGCATAGTCAATAAAACAAACATAGACATCTTTTTGATATTCTCTGCTTTCAGCTAAAATCCACCTGACATCAGCAATGATGTCCCTAGTTCCCCACCCTTTTTTGAATCCCGCTTGATTTTCCAGTAATTCCCTGTCTATATACTGCTGCAGTAGCTTCTGAATGATCTTTAATAGAATTTTGCTGGTGTGTGATATTAAAGATATTGTCCAATAGTTTGCACATTCAGTTGGATCCCCTTTTTGGGGAATAGGCACAAATATGGATCTCTTCCAGTCAGTTGGCCAAGTAGCTGTTTTCCAAATCTGTTGGCATAAACATGTTAACACCTCCAGTGCTGCATCTGTTTGTTGAAACATCTCTATTGGTATCCCATCAATTCCTGGAGCCTTGTGTTCCGCCAGTTCTTTCAAGGCAGCTTCCACTTCGTCCTTCAACACCATTGGTTCCTCTTCATATGCAACCTCTTGGAATAGTTGGTCATCTACCAATTCTTTCTTGTATAATGACTCTGTGTATTCTTCCCATCTTCTTTTGATGTTTCCTGCATCATTGAATATTTTCCCTGTAGAATCTTTCACTACTGCCACTCGAGGCTGAATTTTTTCTTCACTTCCTTAAGCTTGAGAAACACGGAGCGTGTTCTTCCATTTTGGTTTTCTGCCTCCAGCTCCTTGCACATGTCATTATAATATTTGTTTTTGTCTTCTCGAGCTGCCTTCTGAAATCTTCTGTTTAGTTCCTTAACTTCATCATGTCTTCCTTTTGCTTTAGCTGCTCGACCTTCATGGGCAAAGTCCAGTGTCTCTTTTGACATGTAATTTGGTCTTTTCTTTTTTTCTTGTCTTTTTAAGAACTTTTTGCTTCCTTCTTGAATGATATCTTTTATGTCATGCCACAACTCTTCTGGTCTCCTGTCATTTGTGTCTAATGCATTAAACTATTTTTGAGGTGGTCTCTGAACTCAGGTGGGATATACTCAAGGTGATACCATGGCTCTTGTATACTTGTTCTAATTCTCTTCAGCTTCAGTTTGAACTTGCATATGAGAAGTTGATGGTCTGATCCACAGTCAGCTCTTGGTCTTGTTTTGACATTTTGTACAGAGCTTTTCCATCGTCTCTTTCCACATATGTAGTCAATTTGATTCCTGTATGTTCCATCTGGTGAAGTCCATGTGTATAGTCTCCGTTTATGATTTTGAAAAAATGTATTTGCAATGAAAAGGTCATTGGTCCGACAAAATTCTATCATGCGATCTCCAGCTTCATTTCTGTCACCAAGACCATATTTTCCAACTACTGGGCCTTCTTCTTTGTTTCCAACCTTTGTGTTCCAGTCACCAGTGATTATCAGTATGTCTTGATTGCATGTTTGATCTATTTCAGATTGCAGAAGCTGATAAAAGTCTTCCCTTTCTTCATTTGTGGCCTTAGTGGTGGGTGCATCAATTTGAATAATAGTCATATTAACTGGCCTTCCTTATAGGCATATGGATATTATTCTATCACTGACAACATTGTATTTCAGGACAGATCTTGAAATGTCTTTTTTGATGATGAATGCAACCCCATTTCTCTTTAGTTTATCATTCCCAGCATAGTAGACCACATGATTGTCTGACTCAAAATGGCCTATGCTGGTCCATTTTAGCTCACTGATGCCTAGAATGTCAATGTTTATGTGCTCCATTTCTCTTTTAACAATTTCTAATTTGCCTAGATTCATACTACGTACATTCCATGTTCCAGTTATTAATGGCTGTTTACAGTTGTTTCTCCTCATTTTGAGTCGTGCCACATCATCAAGTTGAGCACCCTGGGGTTTTACTCCATTTCCTTCATCACGGTAGACTCTACTTGGAGGAGGCAACTCTTCCCCAGTAGTCTTTTGAGTGCCTTCCAACCTGGGGGCCTCATTTTCAGGCACCATATCTGACAGTGTTTCTTTGCTATTCATAGGGTTTTCAATGGCTAGTTGTTTCGGGAGTGGCTTGCAAGGTCCTACTCCCTAGTCTGTCTTAGTCTGGAAGCTCAGCTGAAAACCTCGCCACCATGGGTAACCCTGCTCATGTCTGAGGTTACAGTGGCAGAGCTCTCAGCCTCATCGCAACACGCAAGCCCCCACGGCAAACTGACAAACGTGTGGGGGCTCTGATGGTAAAATAATTAGTACAAGGATGCATATATAGCATAAGAAAAAGAGAAGGAGAATAGAAAGAGGGAAGAGAGTAAAACAAGAAAGGAAGAAAAAAAAAAAAAAACCTCACACATACACGCTCCCACCCACGTATAAAATCGCTTATAGTCAGGTGCAGTGGTATACACCTGCATTCCCAGCAGCTTGGGGGTGAAGGCAGGAGGATCGCAAGCCCAAGATCACAGGTAGCCTGCGCAACCCAGTGAGACCCTGTCTCAAAAAGTAAAAATATGGGCTGGGGGCACAGCGCGGCGGTCCAGCACCTACAAAGCTAATAGGCACAAGACCCTGGTTTCAAACCCCTGTACAAAACAACAAAAACAAACAACAACAAAAAACCAAACCAAACCAAAAAACAAAAACAAAAACAAAACAAAAACCTTGAGAAACAAACAAACAAACAAAAAAACAAAATGAAAACAAAAACAAAAACAAAACCATGCATACACGCTAGCACACACATATAAAACACTTCTAGTCAGGTGCAGTGGTGCACGCCTACAATCCTAGCGGCTTGGGGGGCGGAGACAGGAGGATCACAAGACCGAGATCAGAGGCAGTTTGGGCAACCCAGCAAGACCCTGTCTCAAAAAGCAAAAAATATGGGCTGGGGGCGCAGCGCGGCTTTCCGCCCACTTGGGAGACCACTTGGGAGAACCAAATCCTCTTGTGGGTGGGATGATATTCATCCCCCCCGGAGAGAGTCTGTAGTAGGTCTGCCATGCATAGCGATTGCGCTCGAAACTGTTCTTATTGTGTCTAATTGTCCTGCAAGACTCTGCCAGAAAGGAGCACTCTGTCCGCGTGGTGCTCAGCCTCCTCCTCAGACATCACCTTTCTCCATAGTGCAGTGGGATGACTTAGGATCCCCTCTGGTGTGTCTGGGGTCCAGGCATATGTGTGCCCATATGTCTGTGGAGATTGCGTCTGCCTGACTGTCCTGCCACAACAGGAGGGAGGGAGCTACGTTTCAGCTCTGGATGTGTACCGCTGGCACTGGTTCCGCGATTACTCCCCGTGCTCTCGAGTATCTACTCTCACGGCTCTGATCCCTATTTTCTTGCATGCAGGACCTACAACAGCCCAGCATCTCAGGCTGCGGGACCTATGTTGCTAAAGATGGCGATTCAAAAAAAGTAAAAAAATGGGCTGAGGAGCAGCTCAGTGATCCAGCACTTGCAGAGCATGCAGGCTTGAGGCCCTGGGTTCAACCCCCAGTACCGCAAAAAAAATAAATAAATAAAAAAAAAATAAAAAAAGATGGCGATTCCGTGCTGACTCACCCGAAAACTTGAAGTTTGTGTCCTGCGGGCAGGGTGACAGTGTGATGTCAAGGTTGCATGCCATGTTGGGTCCGGCTCCCGTGGGTGTGTGGGCGAAGTCCCCTCCGAGTCTCCGGGATTCTATCCTGCCATCTGCGTGAAGGCGAAATGGTGGAATGGCGGTCCTGCCACTGACCTCTGTGTAGCTCCTCTGAAGCCAAATGCTCGATTTCAGTGTCCATCCAGTTTCATCCTCTGTCTCCCAATCTAAACTATCACTGTTTCTATCTATTCAGTGTGAGTTCTAAACCCCTAATCGAGGATTCCCTTTACTCTGGGAGAGAAGGCACGTGTTATCTGTCCGCCATCTTGACCTATCCCCTTCAACTCCACAGTTATGCAAAAAACAAATGAACTAAATCTAGGTTCTCGTGTCTCCCTTAGCCAAAGTCCCTCAACAGACAAACCTCAAGAAAGGGGAGCAATTTCTTATGACACTTATGCAAAGAATTCTTATGTGCCCAAGATGAAGAGATTAACTTAATATTACTGATTCAATTATAAAGATCAACATGTTCCAAAATACTTTGTTTTTAAGGAAAAAACTAAGATGATAGGGTATGAAACTTAGAATACCTCTCTACTTTTTTTTGAATTACATGTTTAAAATTTAATGACATAATAGCTTAAGTCTTCTTTTGGACCACTGATTTCCTATTAATATCTAAAAGAAAACATTTTTAAATACCCATCTTTGCATCTTCCAAATAATATACTTAGATATTAAATACATATCTGCTGTCAAATTCCTGTATTTTACAGTTGAATAAAGTGAATATTTTAAGTAGAATGATTTAGTGTTGTTATTTAACTCTGAAAAAGCACACAATATAGCGTATACTTGTGGTAAATCACTGAGATGTTGCTATGGTGGCCAGACTATTATTTTCTATATTAGGCAAAAACCCAAATGCAGAAAACAAGAGTCATATCCCATTCAATATTATTTGCAAGAATGATTAACTAGGATGCCCAGGGCACTTAAATAAACAGCTGTTTCTTGTATTTTCCAGGTGATAAAACCTGCTAGCTTGGCAAACAACAGAGAAGACATTAGATCCACTCCAAAGCCAGTACAGTCACTACAGCCGGTTAGGCAGGTGCACCTCCCAGGCACATAGGCAAGGGAGGGGTGGATTAAGAAGAAACCTCCGTGAGAGTTTCAGAATGTAACACCAACCCAGAAGAACATAACATAGACCAGAGCTTTTAGGAGGCAAAGGAAGTGTCCAGAATTACCTACTCATGAATCTCTTGGTTTGTTTGTCTGTTTATTCATTTACTTTTTTATTCTGAAGAATGAGCATGTTTTAACTACACTGCTTTTACTCTCTTGAAATATTACTAATGATGGAGAGAGATAGTCTTGAAATTTTCACAAGTCTATCATATATTTAATAAACTATGTTCTAACCAATCACAAATTTATGCTTTCTTACCAAGCATAAGAGAGCTATAGTCTGCCACACTAAATACTTTTACAAAATGAAAACATAACAGTAAACAAGATTGATATTTGCATTAACGTTGCATATAAAATCCAAAAGTCAGCATACTACATTTTTCATGCCAGTGTACATATCACATTTTATTTTTTAATGTTAATTCTCCATCTATTAATAAACTTTAAGAGCTGTGAAGCAACAGATTTCAAATTAACAGAAATTATAGAATTCAGTACCACATTTCATACCAAATGCCAAAGAGTTTACTAACATCACTGAGGATTTATGAAGGAATTTATTTACAATTTCTTTTTACCACTGAGAAATATCTAGGTCAAATGTTAATTTCTTCAATTTTCCTTTATTTTTTTAACCTCTTCTTACTTTATGCTGAGTTTATTACATAGAGAGATGCTGAAGAGATCCACTTTTCTGTGTACTATGGGTTCAGGGATGCTGGATGGCAATATTTTATTGCTCTTCTTCCCCTGACCCCCATCAAGGCATTGAAAGGAAGGAGATTCTACACAGGAAAACTGCAACAATCAATGAAATGCATTTTCAAGCAATAATGTGATGGAATCACTGCAATTTGATTAGTGACCTTTTCATTCTTTGTAGAGATAACCTTTATTGATATCATTAACTAAATGACACACTGGTTTGATGCAGCTCTTTTAGCCATGGAGGTTGGTATTGATTGAGAAGCAAGATCAAAGATTTTGTTAGTGTCGAGCTGTTTACAGAAATAGAAGTACATCCTTCTCTTTTTCACTCGGCTCCAACTCCAAACTATCTTTTTTTAAACCACCCGTGAACACAGAGGGGAAACCAAGGACATTTTTTTACTTTTGGTCTGTTTCTATGATAAAAACTCTGGGCAAGAAAGCATTTTTGAATGTTTGCATGGATAGAGGCATTTTAGATTAGCAATTCAGGTATAGCACAAGTAAATCTCCTTTTCTGTTGCAATTATCAAAGATCTCTCATTATGCAACTGCCTATTAATGTTTTCTGACTCAGAAAGCTTAAACTGTATCTGCATAGGTTTATGTTTAAACAAACCTGTTGCCCTAAGAAAAGCATGTTTTATCAGAGAGAAGACCCAGAGATTTTTGCCTATTGGCATAAGTTGCTGATCACCTTTCAGAAGGTTTATCTGTATCTTCTTCTATGCAATAGACATGGAATATTCAATTCATATTTTATTTTATTTTATTTTATTTTCAGTACTGGGAAGTTGAGCCCAGGGCCTAGTGCACATGCTAGGCAAATGCTCTACCACTGAATTACATGCCTAGCCTCTTATTTATTTATTTATATTTATTTGGAGACAAGGTATTACTGAGTTGTGCAGGCTGCCTCTGGCTTTGAACTCTAGATCTTCTTGCCTCAGCCTCCCAAACTGTTGGAATTACAGGCATGGGCCATAGCACTCAGCTTCACTTCACTTTTTAAATGAATTACTTGACATAGAAATCAAACTTTAAATTTTAATTCCCAAAAGTCAACTCTTAGAAGACACTATACAGTCTAGAAAAAGTGTAAAAAGGAGCTATTGCTTAAAACTGTATTTTTTAACTAAACTTGGTGAGTTTGACTTGAGAATTACTTCAGATTATGATGTGTGAATTGGATTGCATACTGAGTCAAATTATAGTCTTTGTTTTGACTGATGTGTAGAGTAAGTTTAGAGCATCTCAGGACTATCTGTGGTTTCAGAATGAATAATCAATGTTTTATTAATAATCATTAGGAAAAATGGAGGAAAGATTTAGGGAGATATATATATAGAAAGCATTTTTAGGAGAGATAGAAAATTCTTAAGCATAAAAAGTATTTACATATTCTCTTAGGTGTCCAAGCACAATGGTAGTTTAAATAAAAGAGCTCTGGGAATATACTATTTTTAATTAATAAGTTTCTAATACACTAAGAAAGAATATAAGTAAAGAAATAGTACTTATTTGTAGTTTCAGAGGGACAAAAGGTAACAAAATTACTCAGGCAAGTATCAGTAATAGATAATGAAAATGAATGTGGGTACTTATGAAAACTAGCAATGAACTCTCTAATCCTAGGTCTCAAAGACAGAAATCAGTTTTTCAGATAGAAAGTATGTTTTTTCCAAAGTCATTTATTGTAAAACATGAAACCTCACATATGAGATCGTTCTTTGGCAATAAAAAACTGAATGCAGAAAAGAAATAGATTTATACTCAATCTTATAAAGTCATGGGGTTTTTTTTGTCAGCATGAATTTTTTATTTCCTCTCTTATGAATTTCAGTGTACAAACATTAAAAATGTTTACCCACTGTACTTTAGCATGGAGTCAGATGTCTTATACTTCTCTGATTGTTTTCAGCCTCAAGTTATATCAACAAGGTAATGCAAACTCAAAATTGAATATTTTTAATAGCCCTGGGCAGAACAGTCATCAAAATAATGTCCCCATTTCCCAATCCTGAATATTGTGATTTGTCCACACTTTTACATGTAGAAGAAAGGAGTGGGAGCCAGGGGTAGTGGTGTGCACTGGTAATCCCAGGGACTCGGGCTGTGGAGGCAGGAAGATTACAATTTCAAGGCCAGAGGCAGTCTTGGTAATTTAGTGAGACCCTGACTCAAGATTTAAAAAAAAAATTAAAGGAGCTGGGGACACAGCTCAGTTGTAGAGTGCTTGCAAAGTACACACAATCAGTACTATTTAAAAAAATGAGTATTTTGGAATATTCTGTACTTGTATAGACTGGGGTACAGTTTAACACACTGAAAGAACTCCTTGCTCCTCAGCCACCACTGCACTTCTACATGCTTCAAATTGAACTATTCCTTTAAGTCAGCAGTGTCTAGATTTCTCCCACTCAAAATATAGCCTTTTGAATAGCAACGTCACCTGGGAAATTGAAATTCTCAGATCTCCATATCCACCTTGGCCCACAATCAGAATCTGCATTTTTAAGTAGATCATTGGGTGCTTATGCATGCTAAAGAGTCATGTGGCATTCTGTCTGTTATCAGACTGTGCACTTGTACCTTGAAGACCAAAGACAATGAACAATGAAGCATAGAGTGTAAAAACCACCAGAACAATGTCCTAGAGTGAAAGTATAAATAAGAGGAAATATAAAATTCTCCATATGCCAAGTGCTTCCCACTAGAGAATAAATTCTCAGGTCTTTCATTAGCTCTAACCTGAGAATGTTCTACAGCCATAACAATCTCATCAGATCTTGGAAGCTAAGCAGGGTCGGGCCTGGTTAATGTTTGGATGGGAGACTGCCTGGGAATACTGGGTGCTGTAGGCTTGGGAGAAGTACCTGGCAACCCACTCCCAAAACAATCAGCCATTGAAAGCTCTATGAATAGCACAGAAGCACTAACAACAGTGCCGGGCATGGCACAGTGTTGGGGAGTGTTTTGTCTGTTGTACATAGGGTCCTTGTGAGTCGAACCTGACTCAACACCACTAACAACAACCACCTGAGAAGAGCAAATGACACAGGATTCACCTGCCTTTCTCTGCTTCTCAAGAAAAAACTTTTTCACAGTTTTAATATTTAATGAATAGTTTTAAATGGTGTTTTAAATTTTGCTTTGCCAACTCAAATCTTCAGGTCATAATATCTTAATGTTTTGGTTGTTAATGAATTTAAATATTTCTCAACATTGTTCTGTTTCTAATTGGCCATGCTTATATGAATTTAATTTCCTTCCTTCCTTTCCTTTCCTCTCTCTCTCTCTCTCTCTCTCTTTCTTTCTTTCTTTCTTTCTTTCTTTCTTTCTTTCTTTCTTTCTTCCTATAGCAATATTAGCAGTTTGAACCCAGGGGCTCATGCATGCTAGGCAAGTGTTTTACACTGAGCTACAACTCCAGCCCCCCTTTTCCAATTTTTTGTTTCAAGAGAAGTTCTCACTAGGTTGTAAATGCTGCCTCTGGACTTGAACTCATGATCCTCCTCCCTCAGCCTCCAAAGCTGCTGGGATTACAGAAGTGTGCCACCATACCTGGCTCAAATATATTTTTATATGCACGTGTTCTGTGCATATAAATTATTATGCACGTGTTCTGTGATCACTACCTACATGTACCCCGCACACATTCACATTTGAATGCTTGTCTCCTTCATTATATACCTTAAGTCTATAGCATGGTGTACAGAATTTCTTGGAAAGGGGAAGAAAGTTTGCTTGTCTGTCCATACCAAAAGCACTGCACACTTGATCAGACTCTCAACAGTACAAACAACAAAAACCACAACAAAACCAACATAAGCATGTGGGAGGCAGGAAAAAGAAAAATGACACCCATTCTTGGCTGTATAGATTGTCACGAAGGGGTAAGCATTTAAAGGAAAAAGAAAAAAATGTTTTAAAACTTCAGTAGTATATTTTAGTTGTGTTGTTATTGTTAGGTGCCGTTGAGTCAGTGTCCCACTCATAGTGACCCTACATACAACAGGTGAAACAGTATTGTTAGTGCTTCTCTGCTATTCGTAGGGTTTTCAATAGCTGACAGATTTTTTAGGGGCAAGTGGGTTGCCAGGTCCTTCTTCCCCAAAGCCTTCAGCACCTGGAATTCCCAGGCCATCTCCCATTCAAGCACTAATCAGGCGAACTCTGCTTAGCTTCTGAGATCTCACGGGATCCAATGCCACAATGGTACAGCTGCAGGATATTTTAGGTATGTTGTTGTTAGATGCCATTGTGTCGGTATCCAACTCATAGCGACCCTACATACAACTGAAGAAACACTATTGTTAGTGCTTCTCTGCTGTTCATAGGGTTTTCAATGGCAGATTGATTTTTGGGAGTGGGTTGCCAGGTCCGTCTCCCAAGCCTACAGCACCTGGTGTTACCAGACGGTCTCCCATCCAGTACTAACCAGGCTGAACCCTGCTTATCTTCCGAGATCTGAGGGCATACAGTGCTATGCCTTCAGGCATTTTAGTTATAGTGATAGTAAATGTTGTATAGCTGATTTTAACACTTGCAAAATCTGATGGTAGAGAGAAAGCAAACCTGTTACCGCACTATGACATTTTTGGTATGAGTTCAACTTGGTTATTCTTGTTTTTGTCTGGCAAATGATCCCCTACTGTGTGAACTAGGGAATACAGACCATGTTTGTATATATATGGCAATAACACTTACATTATTAAGTTTTGTTTATAACTTGGCACTTAGAAATACTGTTGAGGAAAAAAATTGCTCTAAACTTGAAACAATTGAGACATTCTGAGTGTACAGCCAAAGAAATGTACCAGCCTCTCAAGAATCATCTTTGCTCCGAACAAAAGATAAACAGTGTTCTTACAAGGTGGGAAGAATGTCAAAAAGATTTGCCCTAACCATATCCAAGAAAATAGACCATTGAGATGTGGCTGCTGTGCTAACTCTGAGCAAAGTGAAATGGACCAATGTGACAACTTGTCTATGTCCTATAGCAAAATAATATCAATAAAAATAAAATGATTAAAAGCAAAGAAAGATGCAAACAAAGGGTAATGACACAGAAAATAGACGAGAAAAGTCTAAAGTTGGGTAGAAACAATGTGAAAATCTAAAAGCTTCCATAAATACCTGATGCTAAGCATTATGTAAGAATTTAAGATGCTGGGGAATGTGATGCACACCTGTAATCCCAGCAACTTTGGTGGCTGAGGCAGGAAGTTCGTGGCCAGAGGCCATCTGTGCAATTTAGCAAGATCCTGTCTTGAAAAAAAGCTAAAATATGGGCTGGGAGTGCAGCCCACTAGTACAGAAATTGCAAAGTAGTATGAGGCCCTGTGTTCAACATGCAAGTACCACAAAAAAAAAAAAAAAGACTTAAGTAACATGAATTTGAGATGCATGAGTTCCAAGACAGTGATAAAACAGCAGAAAAAATGCTTCTGAGTTGAGACAAATTGAAAACTGAAAAACCACCTTTATGGGAGTAACAAATAAATTAGAATCAAGAAAGATAGACATAAGTAAAGATGAAATCACTTGTGTAAGAGAGAAACATTTCTGCTTTCCTCTCCCAGAGTATCCTTCTGAGCCTCAAAATTAAACTGACATGAAACAGATTAACATCTATTAATCTCTAATATTGTATATTCAACAAAGATAGTGCAATTAATCGATACAATGCACTGATTAAAACGAGACACTACAGAGCCCAATTTATGCTGAAAGAGGAGCATCTATTAAGTCAGACTTTTTATTGCACAGCAGTCAGATAGTGACAATGAAAATATAGCATTTAAGTGTGAAGCAGACATATTCTTACATAAAAATCAATGATTAAAAGATATGCAAAGAAGGGATTCTTAAACACTTAATAAAGAGTAGAATGGATATGAGGGAAATTAATTCATATATAGGTATTTCTTGGCAGCCTCTGCCAAGTTGATGAGATAAGGGTCATTGATGTGATTTAACCACTCATTCAAATCAGTAAGCATTTACTAGGTACTCATTTTGCTAAGCATCTTGACTCAGTAACATACCTTTGCATTTGTAAGTTATTTTTCTTGGCCACCTAATAAATTGTACAGATAAATTCAATGGATTAGGGATAAATGGAAGAGTCAATGATGAGAAGACACATTTTTGGTTTTGCTTGCTTTCTTGTCTTTAAAGATCAAAAATTTAGTAATTATTCCAAATCTGGGGTAAAGGAAGATAATGTTTAATGTTTTCTTTTTTCTTTTCTTTCTTTTCTTTTATTTTTTCTAGCACTGGGGATTGAACCCAGAGCCTTGCATTTGTTAGGCAAATGCGTTACCATTGAGCTACATCCCCAGCTCTGTTTTAAAATATTTTTTTCTTTTTTTTTATTAAGTTTCAAGACAAAGTCTCACTAAGTTCCCAGGCTGACCTTGAACTTGCTATATATCCCAGGCCTCA
Organism: Pedetes capensis; assembly: GCA_007922755.1. Lineage (NCBI taxonomy): Eukaryota > Metazoa > Chordata > Mammalia > Rodentia > Pedetidae > Pedetes > Pedetes capensis. Next base: position 5,147 of record VMDO01034196.1, on the reverse strand, counting down.
GAATTGTGATCTTCCTGTCTCAGCTCCTGAGTAGTTGAGATTACAGGTGTATACCTCTGTGCTCAGCTACGTTTTCTTTTTCAAAAATATATGTCTGGATATATATGTATGCATATATGTGTGTTGAGATACATATATATTGGATAGAGGTATATAGAGATTAGATGGATGGGTAGATAGCTCTCTGGATACACAGCAAAAATGTTGTTGTTGTTGTTGTTGTTAGGTGCTGTCAAGTCGGTATCCGACTCATAGCGACCCTCATAGGGTTTTCAATGGCTGAGTGCTTCGGGATTGCCTTGGGAGTGGATTGCCAGGTCCTTCTCCCATTTTTGCGGTGCTGGGAATTGAACTCGGGACTTCAGAGACTGCAGCACAGAGCTCTACCAACTGAGCCAAATCCCAGCCCACCAGCAAAATGTTAGTTGTGGTTAATCTCTAAAAATAGTATGGTTAAGGGTCAGGAAGGTAGCAACTCTAAATATTTATATTATGTGCTATATACTTCTGTATATTCCATTTTGTAAAGGAATCAAAACACTATGAGGAAAAAGTTCAACTTCCTTATATAGTGTTGATCCAATAGCTCAGCAGTGGTGAGCAATTTGTTTTCATTATTTTCTGAACTACAATATGTGTCTAGGAACTTGTCAAAGACCAGGGAGGTGCCTCCTTTTTCCATTTCCAACGCTCTATCTTGTAAATATGGAATAAGTCTTTCATTGTGAAAAATGACACTGTAGGGAAACACCTTTACACTCCTGGGAAAAAATTTTCATTCTGCATAAACCCAGGAAAGGCTGATTCTCAATGTGTTTGGGGAACCCAAATAAGCTTAGTACTTAAGAATTATTAGGCACAATATGATTTGACATTTTACATCTCGTGCTTTTTCCCCTAGGAAAAATTGTAATAGTCCTATTTTGCACTTAAAAAAACCTATTCTCTGTGTTTGTGTTTTGGAGAGTTTTAACAATCTTTATTATTGTTACCATTGGAGTTGTTTTGTCAAAAATTGGCTGTTTTAATTTCTTTATGATGCAATAGATGTCCTCTCAATTTTCAAAAATAACAAACCTTAAGCAAATTTAAAACATATGAGATATAAGTATTTCAGAGAACTGTTAAGTTTCAGACCTCATCTGAAAGAAACTTCATAGTAACCTTACTAAATCTTATTATTTTATATAGGAGAAAACTAAGCCCCAGTGAAGTGCAGTGCTTTCTCCAAGGTCACTTAGGTAGTTGCTGATTGAGCCAAGTCTGGAAACCTAATTAATTCTGACTATTATCTCATGTCTGCACATGGGAATGTGTACTTTTCACACTTGCCCATCCTCCCCTTGTGTAGCCTGGTAAGGAAGCTCACCATGTAGTGAAGAATTTCTTACCTTCAAAAGAATTCAGGAGAGGCACAAGAGTGCATTGAGTTGATTCATTTATTAATATTTATTAACATCTATTAATATTGATTCAATGATGATCAATACCTTGATGAAAAATCCTATTCTTATTTTTAAGTAATCAAAATAATTTGGGGGCAGCCATCTATTGAAAGTATCTTCATATTTATAGCCAAGATGTTTATACAAATACTTTATTTTACATGGGACACTGTATATTTCTGTGTTGGGGTTCTCCAGAGAAACAGAACCAAAAGGAGATGTACAGATATATAGAAAGAGATCTATTTTGAGGGATTGGTTCATACAATTATAGAGGCTGAGAAGTACCATGATCTTCTGCATCCAAGCCAGAGGCCCTGTCCAAGCCCTGAACCAGGGAGCCATTCATGTAAATCCCAGTCTAAGCTGGAGTATCCAGGAGCCAGAAGCACTGATGTCTGAGAGCAGGAGAAGGTGGGTGTCCCAGCTCAAGGAGAGAGCAAATTCACCCTTCATCTACCTTTTGGTCTACGATACCCTCAATAATTTGGATAATGCCCATTGCATTGTGCTGGGTGGGGGAACTGTTTTATTTACTCATCCACTGATGCAAAGCTAATCTCTACAGAAGCTTTGTCACAGACACACCCAGAAATAAAGCTGGACAAACTACCTGAGCATCCCTTATCCCAGGCATATTGACACATAAAATTAACCATCACAACCTATTACCTATTACTTCTAATGTAGGAGCATCATCATTTTTTTTAAACAATAGACTAAAGTAACTAATTAATATCACAACTAGTTCAGCTGCTTTAGTCTTTGTTACTGACTTGTGAGAACCTTGTTCAAATTGTGTAAGAATTCTTGAATTTTGTTGTCTTGCCTTACTTTGGGAGCTAGTTACTCTAAATCCTATGACCTCATTCTTGGTACTATCATCATCTGAAGATCAGCATCAGTGCCTAAGTAAAAGGGTGATGCATGTCCATGTTTACATAGAAGAGTCTTATTTTTTATCTGCAGTCCTATTGTAATTAGTAATAGTGTCCCCTTGCTAGATGTGATGGTGCATGTCTATAATCAATATTGAATATGCCATGGACTGCCAAAAGAACCAACAGGTCTGTCCTAGAAGAAGTGCAACCAGAGTGCTCTTTGGAAGCAGGGATGGCCAGACTGTGTCTTAATGTATTTTGGATATGTTGTCAGAAAGGACTAATCCCTGGAGAAGGACATCATGTTTGAGAGAACAATGAGCCAATGTAAAAAAGGAACACCCTCAGCTAGATGGATTGACACGGTGTCTGCAATCAATGGACTTAAACATAAATAAAATCACGTGCCTGGCACAGAAATGGGGAGTGTTTTTTTTTTTTTCTCTACATAGGGTTGCTATGAATCAGACTCAACTCAATAGTACTTAACAACAACTCCTTAGGCTGAGGCAAGAGTACCACAAATCAGGAGCTAGGGGAAGCCTGCACAATTTCCTGAGACTCTGTCTTAGAATAAATAGTATGAAAGGGGCTACAGTGCAGCTCAGTTGTGGAGCACTTTACTAGCATGAGTGAGGCCCTGAGTTCAACACCCTTTTCCTCTCAAAACATCAAGGATTGGACAGTAGATTGGACAAGGATTAGACAGACAAAGATTGGACAGCATATTGTTGTTATTGCTAGGTACTGTCAAGTCGTGTAGGACTCATAGTGACCCTCATTGAGTTTTCAATGGCTGACTTTTTTCGGGATTGCTTTGGGAGGGGATTGCCACATAGTGACTGCAAAATATGCTAGAGGAGTTTTTCCAGTACAATTTTAAAGCAGTTTCTCTTATTTGAGCTATGTCTGCTTCTTTCTGTTTTCATGTTTTAGAGTTTTACCTCTTGCCTTCTTAGATTCATTGAAACTGAATTATCCTTCAAACTCCATGTAACTCAAAACTCAATATTTGACTTGATTGAACTAGGCTACCTGCCAAGTCAACTTTCATTCTTGTGTCCACTGGCTGTCCCACTATAGTGTGTGAATAAGTCTTCCAGGCTTAAAAATAATTAGATTACCAAGATGAATTTAAGGAAGGATTTATGTTTCGAAGGGTAGCTAAACATGGAGTTCCATAGAAACTATGCAAATGCAGTTGTTTGTGTCTGAACTCAACTCTGAACATGGTGATGCCTAGGAAATCTGAACAGTTCTGTTCATGAAACCCCTTGAAACTGCCAAACTATTCACCAAACAATACCTTCCAGTCTTGTCATGTGGTGTCTAGGCTATAAAAAATGTCCAAAATTTATGTTTTCCTCAAAGAGACAGGCAAATTTAGTGTAAAGAATATAAGCTTTGTAATTAGATAAACACAAGTTCAATTCTGGTTCAAATTCTGGTTCAAATTACTCTTTCAAGTTACATGCCTCAATTTCTTTACCTGTAAGTAGAAAGAATTTAGGAAAAATGTCTTTACATAATAAGGACTTATTAAATACTAGTTTCATGCAATTATAATATTGGGTACACATTTTGGCAATAAATTTAGAGACATTTTGGAAGTAATCTTGCCTTTTCTACATCTTCCTGCCCGTGGAAATTTCAAAATATCTTTTAAGGTTATGTCTGTCTGTCCTTCCTGTCTCATGGAATATCACAGACTTGGATATAGAAACAATGTTTTAAGTAGCCTTTTAGCCCAACTCTCTCTGAATTGTTTCTCCATTTAGCCTTCTAAAAATAAAATATGCTTTATTTAAAGTCCTTCAATGGCTACCCATTGCCTTCAGGGTAAAAACCAAACTTCTGAGCATGGACTTTGACTGTCTTTCCTTCCGCATAGTTTATCCATGAGTCTTTGTCTTTTATTCTACATTCTGGATATATGGAACTACTTGAAGTGATCCATGTGTGTCCTATACCCTGCTTGGAATATTAATCCACTCCTGCACTCAAAACATATTTTGGTTTTGTCTCTTTAAGGAAGCCTTCTTTGGTTACTTCTAATCTTGATAGCACGCTGCTTTGATGCTGCCCTATAGCTTCATGATAACTTCCTTAATACTCTGAAAACTTTTTCTACTTCCAAAAGGTAACTTGTTATGGCAATATTTTCTCTCTCTTCAGATATATTAATTACATAAACTTCATTACCTAGCATAAGGCTTTTTTGTCCATAAGAGATGATCGATAATATCTGTAGCTTTGATTCATTGACTAAACAAATGCCATTTATACACTTACATTGATATACAGTCAATACCATAGGGAAAGGGCTCTTGTTTGTTTTAATGACTTTAAATGAATTTATTTTGCTGAGTGGCACCAGGGCTCACACAAGAAATTTCCTCTCCTTTGTTCCCTAGGTGGAGGGCTATCTCAGTGCTTAGGAAAGTCATTTTCCTCCTAAAAAGAATCACCTTTTCTGTCTTGCTATGGAACAGCCACCTTTCTCACGTGACCAGGTTCAGAGGGTATCAAACTAGTCACATTATTCCACAATGTGTCTGAATCCCAAGACCCAGAGAAGCTGACTCACTAGAACAGGTAATTAGGAAGCAACAGGATATGAGACAAGAGAGGAAATCTAATTTACAGCTCACTGGAAAGCTCTGAATCAGTGTGGAGCTGAGCTGAGAGATTAAATGATCTGTGAGCTCAGCTCTCTAAAATTTTTTGGTCTCTCCTCCCTTTTCATTTAGAAAACATATGTTGCAAGTGAAAAGATTTAGCTTTTGCTCCTGAAGAGTTGGCAGGTGAGGGCAGCATACTA
>VMDO01034195.1:0-17224 GCA_007922755.1 Pedetes capensis | reverse complement strand
TTATTTCATTGTTTTATTGCTGAGTAGTATTCCATTGTGTATATGTACCATAATTTTTTATCCATTCTTCTGTTGATGGGCACTTTGGTTGATTCCATATCCTCGCTATTTCAAAAAGTGCTGCATTGAATATGGAGATGCAGGTATCTCTGCCGTATGATGACTCATCTCACTTTGGGTATATTTCCAATAGTGGTATAACTGGGTCATACGGCAAATTTATTTTTAGTTTTCTGAGGGACCTCTATATTGATTTCCAAAGTGGTTGAACCAATTTACAACCCCACTAGCAGTGTAAGAGGGTTCCCTTTTCTCCACAACCTCACCAGAATTTGTTGTTATTTGTTTTATTGATCTTGGCCATTCTTACTGAAGTAAGGTGGAATCTCAGTGTTGTTTTGATTTGCATTTCCCTAATGGCTGGGGAGATTGAGCATTTTTAATGTATTTCATGGCCTTATGAACTTCTTCATTTGAGAACTATCTGTTCAGTTACTTTGTCCACTTGTGAATTGGGTTATTTGTTGTTATGGGAGTTGCTATTTTGAGTTCTTTGTAAATTCTGGAAATTAGTCCTCTGTCCGATGTGTAGGATGCGAAGATTTTCTTCCATTCAGTGGGGACTTCCTTGACTCTGTTGATTGTTTCCTTTGCTGTACAGAAGCTTTTGAATTTCATGTAATCCCATTTATTCTTGTTGCATTTTCCTGAACAATTGGAGTGTAATTAAGGAAATACTTTCCTATGCCTATATGTTGGAGCATGTTGCCTATCTTTTCTTCTAGTAATTTTAAAGTTTCTGGTTTTAGGTTGAGGTTTTTTATACATTTTAAGTTAACTCTCATGCATATTGAGAGGTACAGGTCTGTTTTCATTTTTCTGTAAGCAGGTATCCAATTTTCCCAGCACAATTTGTTGAAAAGGCTATTCTTTCTCCAATTTGCCTGCTTTGTTCCTTTGTAAAAAATCAGGTGGCTATAGATGTGTTGGTGTATCTCTGCGTCCTCTATTCTGTTTCACTGGTCTGCAGGCCTATTTTTGTGCAAGTACCAAGCTGTTTTTGCTACTACAGGAGTTTAGTATAATTTAAAGTCATCCCACCTGCATAGTTTTGTAGTTTAAGAGTGTTTTAGCTATACATGGTCTTTTCTGTTTCCATATGAATTTCTGGATCATTTTTTCTATTTCTGTACATTCTTTCATTGGAATTTTAATGGGAATTGCATTAAATCTATAGATTGCTTTTGGTAGGATAGCCATTTTTACAATATTGATTCTCCTAATCCATGAGCAGTGGAGGTCCTTCCACCTTGTAGTATCCTTTGTGATTTCTTTCTTTAATGTTTTAAAATTTTCCTTGTGGAGATCTGCAGAATCTTTGGTTAGATTGATCCAAGGTATTTAAGTTCCTGGTGGGCTATTGTGAAAGGGATTTTAGCTTTTTTCCTTCTCTTCCTGTTCATAGTTCATATAAAGGAAGGTTACTGATTTTTGAGTGTTAATTTTGTATCCTGCCACTTTGCTGAAGGAGTTAATTAAGTCTAAAAGTTTTCTAGAGGAGATGTTGGGGTCCTTTAGGTAAAGTATGTCATCTGCAAATAAGGATAATTTGACCTCTTTTTTGCCTATCTGTATCTCTTTGATTTCTTTCTCTAGTCTAATTGTCCTGGCTAGGACTTCAATCACAATGTTAAATAAGATAAGATAGAGTGGACATCCTTATCTTGTTCCATATCTTAGAGGAAATGGCTTCAATTCTTCTGCATTTAATATGATGTGGGCTATTAGTCTGTCATAAATGGTCTTTTGGGTGTTAAGGTATTTTCCTATTATGCCTATTTTCCCCAGGGTTTTTATCATGAAAAGGTGTTGCACTTTGTCAAAGGCCTTCTCAGCATCATTGAGATGAACATGTGATTTTTGTTTGTAAGCCTCTTGATATGTTGAATTACATTAATCGATTTTCATATGTTGAACCAGACTTGTATCTGTGGAATACATCCCATTTGGTCATGGTGAACAATCTTCTTAATATGTTGCTGAATTCAGTTTGCCAGGATTTTGTTAAGAATTTTTATATATATGTTCATTAGGGAAATCAGTCTATAATTCTCTATCTTAGATGTATCTTTTCCTGGTTTAGGTATCAAGGTGATGGTAACGTCATAGAATAAGTTTGGGAGCATCCCCTCTTTTTCTACTTTTTGAAATAATTTGAGGAAAACTGGTATTATTTCTTCTTTGAAAGTTTGGCTCAATTCTGCTGCTAATCCATCAGGTCCTGGGCTCTTTTTGTTGGGAGACTTTTTATTACCTATTCTATTTCAGCATATGTAATGAGTTTGTTTAGGTCACTTATGTCCTCCAGTGTTAATTTTGGTAAATCATATATGTGAATAAATTTATGCATTTCTTCTCTATTTTCATGCTTTGGGGGATACAATTTCTCACATATTCCCTGATGATTTTCTGTCTTTCATTGAAATTGGTGGTTATGATCCCTTTCTCATGTCTAATTTTCATGATTTTGGCCTTTTCTTTTTTTTGTTTTTGATGAGATTGGAGGGGAGTGTCTATTTTATTAACCTTTTCAAAGGACCAGCTTTTAGTCTCATTAGTTCTTTGAATTATCTTTTTAGATTCTAATTAAGATATGTCTGCCTTGATCTTGATAATTTCTGCCTGAATGCTCCTTTGGGATTGATTTTTTCTCAGCTTTCTAGTGTCTTGAGATGTGTTATTAGGTCATTTATTTGGCCCATCCTTATCTTATTGATGAAGGCACTCAATGCTATGAACTTCCCTCTTAGAACTGCCTTTGCTATATCGCATGTTTTGGTAGAATGTGTTTTCTTCATTTGATTGCAGGAATTTTATATTTCCATTTTAATTTCTTCAATAATCAACTGATCATTCAATATATTCATGTATTATTTAGTCTCCATGAATTTGTAAAATTTCTGGTGATTTTCTTATTTTTGAGTTCGAATTTTATTCCATTGTGGTCTGATAAAGTACAGAGGATGATTTCTACTTTTTTGTATTTGCTGAGGCTATTTTTGTGTACTAAAATGTGATCTGTCTTAGAGAAAGTTCCATGTGGTGCTGACAAGAATGTGTCTACCTCATCAGATGGATGGAATATTCTATAGATATCTGTGAGTTCCAGTTGGTCTAAGGTGCAGATTAAGCTTATTGTTTCTCTTTCGATTTTTTGTTTGATGACCTGTCTCTTGGCGAAAGTGGGGTATTGGAGTCTCCCATAATTATTGTGTCTATGTCAATGTAATCCTTTATTTTCATAAAATTCGTTTTATGAAGCTAGGTGTCCCTATATTTGGAGAATATATATTAAATAACATTATTGGTTCCTGGTTGATTGTTCCTGTTAGTAATATGTAGTGTCCTTCTTTATCTCTTCCTTCAGTTTTGGATTGAAGGCTAATATATCTGAAATTAGTATTGTGATTCCTGCTTTTTTTTTTTTATTTGCCCCCTGCTTGGCATATTGTTTTCAAGCCCTTAATTCTAAACCTATACGGTCTTTGTGGGTTAGGTGAGTCTCTTGAATGGCACATACTGAGGGTTTATGTTTGTTAATACAATTAGCCAGTCTATGTCTCTTAATTGGTGAGTTAAGACCATTTACATTAAGAGTAATTATTGAGAAGTGTCTATAGTAATGTTAATTGTTCATTTCTTTGATCTTCAACATAGGGTTGTCTTACCTCCCCAATATGTGGTAGTTGATTGAGGATCCTCTGTAATGCTGGTTTAGTTGTTGCAAATTGTTTGAACATGGCAATATCATGGAATGTCTTATACTCCTCATCTATTTTAAAAGATAACTTTGCTGGGTAATGTATTCTTGGTTGTAAGTTGTTCTTTTTCTTTTTTTTTTCTTTTTCTTTTTCTTTTTTCCTTCTTTCGTTCTTTCTTTCTTTTTTTTTTTTTTTTTTTTTTTTTTTTTTTTTTTTTTTTTTTTTACTTTTTGAGACAGGGTCTTACTAAGTTATGCAGACTGCAACTGGTCTTGAACTTGCGATCCTCCTACCTCTGCCTCCCAAGTCGCTGGGATTACAAGTGTGCGCCACCTTGCCCGGCTCTAGTTGTTCTTTTTTTGAACATGCATTATATGTGTGTAGGCCTTTCTAGCTTTCAATGTTGATGTGAAGAAGTCCACAGTTATTTTAATGGGTTTGCCTTTAAACATCAGTTGGGGTTTTTCTCTAGCTGCTTTCAAAACTTCTTCTCTGTTGCCCAATGTAAGCAGTCTTACAATAATGTGTTGTGGGGAGGATCTGTTTTGTTTACTCTGGGTGGGGTTCTGAATGATTCAGTTGTGTAAGTATCCAGATCTTGAATTAGCTCTGGAAAAATTTCACTCAGGATATCATGGAATAAACTTTCTAATCCTTTTGTGTTGCTTTCTGCTCCTTCAGGGACTCCCTCATTTCTTAAATTTTGCTTTATCATTTTGTCTGAAACATCTTGGAGATCTAGCTGGTATTGCTTCATCATTTTCTCTATCTTAGCTTGCATGTAGTTAATATCTTGTATTCCTTCCTCCTTGTTTGAGATTCTCTGTTCAGCCTCATCCAGTCTCAATGTTGAGGATTCTATTGAAGTGTTTATGTCATTCGGGTTGCCTTGCATCTCAAGGATTGCAGTTTGGTTTATTCTGACCATTTCTAGCTGCGAAGAGAGTACAGACTCCAGATGAGATACCCTCTTCTCTAGGATTTCTAGGGTGCTGGTGATGTTAGCTTTGATATCTCTTGTTGTTTGTTGTTAGGTGCCATTGAGCTGTGTCTGACTCATAGCAATCCTTATAGGATTTTCAATGGCTGATTGTTTGGGGATTGCCTCGGGAGTGGATTGCCATATCCTTCTCCCATTTTCGTGGTGCATTTTTGTGTGCTCAGGACCTCAGAGACAGCAGAGTGGCACTCTACCAACTAGACTAAATCCCAGCCCCTGATATCTCTTAGCATATTAATAACCAAAATTCTGAATTCTAATTCTGACATCTCTAGAAATCGGGACAGTTTGGTATTGTCTATTGAGAAGCTTTGGTTGGTGGGATCTTTGCATCTAGAGTGTCCTTTCATGTTTCATGTATTTTTTTTTTTTCTTTTGCTGAGGCTTGCCCATTGTTTGTTCTGGGAGTTGAGTTCTACCTCCTTCAAATGTAAAGATTCTCTCTCTGATGTTCTTTGGAGGTTGGATGATGATGAAATTCTGGCACTTTTCTCTTACTCCCCTGTCCTGCTTTCATGTAGGGATTTCTACACAGCATCCCTCCAGCAGGGGATAAGTGTGGAAAGTCCACACCAGTCTCTCTAGCTATCCCTGGTTTCAGGATGTTCTCGGCGACCTGCCCTGTGGGGTACTCTGCTGTGCCACACTAGCAGAGAGGCAACATGTCCCTGTTCAAAGCATTGCTCAAAGCATTGCCACCACACCAAGACCCCTGGCCCTCCCACAGTCTCCCATGCTGAGGTCTCAGCTCAGAGAGTGCAGCCTTAACAGTAACAGCAGATGATGGTGAGCCATATCCCAGTGCCTGGCTCACTGCCCTCTTGTGTGGCCTGAGCCCTCCCATGCTCAGTCATGGATCTCCTGCTGTAGTGGGTAGGATGATATTGTGCTAGGCCCAGTGCATCTGGGGCCTGTGCTCCAGCGGGACTCATGCTGTCCCACTGTCCTATCTTGAACTGCATGGCTAGGACCTCCACAGCAGGAGAATGGCAGCTGTGCTGGCATGCTGGCCAGACATGGTGTCTGTGTGCCCTCTGTCCTTTCATGCATCTTGGGCCCCACCTGGATCACTCACTGATACCACTCTACAGTGCATGGGATGATATCATGCAACCCCTAGAAGGCCTGTGGCCCGCACTACCATGTGGGATCTGTGCCCCATCGCTCTTCTATCACAATCTACATGGCTGGGACCTCTGCAGTGGGGGTGATGGCAGGCTCACAGCTGGCACTGCCCTTGGTGTCTGAAGCTCACTCATCAAATGCTCTCCATGGGAAGTGCTACCTGTGTCTTATGGCAGGATGTTGGTGGGCTGCTGGAGCTGCACTCTTCAGGGGATCTGAGATCCAGACACCTACGAGAAATTTTCCCCTGGGTGGTGTGTTCTCTGTCCCCTGTGATCTAGGGTATAGGCAATTGTCTGTGGCAGTTTCCCTAGTTCTTCTCCACTTTTGGTTTTCTATTTCATCAACCTCTGGTGTCTCTCCGCCCTCTGTGCAATCCACGTGGTGCTGGAGAAATTGCTGGTGGGTTTTCAGGTGGCCCAGTTCTCTGTAGCTGACAATTTTCTCTTCCCACTGGAGCAAGTCTCCACATTTCTGGTGGCAAACTCGCACTGACCTGCTGCACTGATTGCTTCTCACCTTTCAAAAATTCCTCCACCATTAGTGGTATTTACCTAAACTTGTGGATTTTTTTCATATACCCTTTGCTCTTGTCTAACTTATTTCTCTGTCTGACTGATCAATATGAGTTCTAACCCATTATTTAAGCTCTTCTATCTCTCCATGTCTCAAGGCAGGTGTTATCTGCCTGCCATCTTAGTTGCACTCTCCTTATTGATGATTTTAAATATCTGAATGACAATAATGAGTAAAACTGCATTTTTGAAGCTTTTTCTATAGAGTACAAAGTGTTGTGTTTTGTTACAAATCAGTACTGCAGGTACTATTATTCCAGTTAAGTAGGTCAAAAAACAGATTTAATCTATGAATGAAGGACTAGATTATTAACTGATGATAATGTAAAAAGTAGGTATTTGCATTTTATTACTCATTGCTTTTCAGCCCCATTATTCTGGTTTGAATATACACAAAAAGAATGGATCACTTTCTGGGTTCAAAGCATTACCATATAAAGAGCTTTCTGTCAGGTTAAAGAATACAGCAAGGCTCTTTATCTTCTCTTCACACTCTCCAGTCTTCTTGCTTTCCTCTCTTCCTCTCACCTTTCCTTGATTTTATTTTAACACACCCAAACTTACTCATTTAGTTACTGTATGCGGATATTTTTGCATAACATTGACTGAACTGAGTAGTGCTGACAGACTATGTGGTCAGCAGAGTCTAAAATATTGACATCTTCCCCTTTACACAGAAAAGTTTGCTGACCTTTACTGTATAGAAAAAGATCGAAGAAAGAAATGAACAGGCTTTCAGAGTTTTAAAATTGCTACAAAAATCATCTTGATTTTATTTTTACAGGAACAAAAACCTCAGGCTTTGGACCTCCTTGGCACATGTTATAGAGCTGTTCTTTTAGAGGAGTTATTTCACTAAAAAGCATCTATACAATCACAAGCTATCTTCTATAGATTTGTGCTGGCAGAATAACAATGAATTACTCATTTCCCTGTGGACCTTAGAAGCTATTTGAGCAGATAGGATATGCCTAAACCCAATAAAAACCATTGAAAAATCCAGTGCAGACAGACCTGGGATTTGGGCAGGTGCATAGGAATGAAGTAATAGTAAACTTGAACCTGGATATGACTAGTTCCTAGATAAAATGTTGTTGTTAGGTACATTCTAATTGGGTCCAACTCATAGTGACCCTCAGAGGGTTTCCAATAGCTAATTATTTGGGGATTGCTCAGGAAGTGGACTGCCACATCCTTCTCCCATTTTTACAGTGATGGAGATCAAACCCAGGGACTTAAAGAAAGCAGTGCAGCACTCTACCAACTGAGCTAAACCCTATCCCTTAGATAAAATGTTGTTGTTGTTGTTAGGTGCTGTTGAGTCAGTATCCAACTCAGAGTGACCCTAGAAATATGGAGAGTTGCTCCAGTGAGAAGAGAAAAAAATTGTCAGCTACAGAGAACTGGGCCACCTGAAAACCCACCAGCAATTCCTCCAGCACCACATCGATTGCATAGAGGGTGGAGAGACACCAGAGATGCAACGATATTGTCAGTGCTTCTCTACTATTCGTAAAGTTTTCAAAGGCAGATTGATTTTTGGGAGTGGACTGCCAGGTCCTTCTCCCATTAGGTAAAATAGATATTTCAAAATACCAGGGAAACAGCTAAATAAGGATAATAAAACCCAAGAAGTAATTCAAAGAGCCACTGGGTGGGACAAGTTCTTATTACCTATAGGGTTATGTCCCATCATACTAAAGAATGAGATATGGTTGTGGGAAAGAGTTTGGAAGGTCTTTGTCGTCAAGGTGCAACTGAGGAGTAAGTAGGCCATATTATCTCATTATGAGAGCAAACAGTCATATCTCTGAAGGCCATGTTAATATTCAAACTTAAAATCTCTAGGTGTCTGGATGATTTCAAACTACATACAAAGACTCTTGGCATAGGATCAAAAAACAAGAACTAAAAACCATGGCTAAAGAAGCTCCATCATGAGCCTGGGAAAGACCTCGTGGGAGGTTACTTCGGGGGCAAGGGTTCAGGGAGGACAGTGTGGGATCCAGGACTTTGAGAACATTTGTATTGAATATGCCAAGCCATGGAGAAAAGACAAGTGTAGTTCAGAGAAAAAGGAGAATAGGAGACTGCAAAGAACTTCTGTGGTGAGCAAAAGAGAAATGTGGAAGGCAGCAGGAAGAGAGAATCTAGTTTGGAGTGAGGGCTGAGGGACAGACACATGAATATCTATTTAAGCAGTGGGGCACTCCCTCTGTCACCTGAAGGAGGGCTCAGCCATTGTCCTAACTGACTCCAGTTTTCTCTCTCATCTGTTCCCTCTAAGCTGTTTCCCTCCCTAGCTTATCTCAATTCTAGGAACATTGAGCACTGCAGGCAAACATCCCATGATGGAACCAAAGTGCCTCCCAAGCAGTAACTATGTCCCTGCTTCCACAGGGACTCTACACAACCAGGCCTGAGATGATGATGAACCTAATCCCAGCCTGACCAAAGTTGCTAAACTATATATACTTCTTGCCTTGCCCTTGTTCTCCTTCTATAGTCTTGTAGTCATTATCAATGCCCTGAAGACAGGGCTTGGGACACAGGTCCCTTGTGCTTCTTAGTGTTGGCCACACTGTAATAAATTCCTTTCCTATTTCACCACCACTCAGCTCTGCTGTTTGGATTCTTCTCAGGGAAAATGTCCAGATATGGTTTGTTGGGTCCTCCAGAGCCAGGCCATCTGGACCAGGATTCCAGTAATACCTTTACTAGTGAGGACTTGATCTGCCAGGGTTCTGCGAGGGTTATATGGGGACATAATGGATTATAATACACAGTGTCTTCTTTCAAGGAACTTGCAATCTGGGGTTGGGGAAAGTGGAAGAGAAAACATGTACACATAAAAATTAACTGATAGTGCTAAGCAGTAAAAGGAAAATAATTTACAGAATCATAGCTGGTAGTTTAACTCACACAGATGTGAACTGTAAAACATATTCCTTTTTCAATCCTGAGTTCCTTTTTAAAAAACATCTCAAATCAGTGATTTAGTTAAAAAATGGCACCTAGGGCAGTTGTTACCACTAAGGTTATTCTGAGGGTCATATCCAAGTGGCATAGAAAATAAAAAAGACATGCATATATTTGCATGTAAAGTGATGTGATTTACATGTTTTTGCATATGTGTATGCCCTATGCATATTACTATGTTAACTGTATGGTTTATCCTTGCACACAATATTACAGTTTAAGAAGTAGGCTGGAGGAGGTCAGTTCTTACGTTTTCTTGCCTTGAATCCTTCTTACTCATCCACTGTTATTGATCTAACCATGTTGTGGGAGCAGTGAAGAATGTATATGTAGGAATAGGGCGGCAATGTTTTGAGTAATGACTGGAATTTATATCAGCCCTGTCCTGAACTCACTTGATCAGGTTGCTATGTTCCCACTAAATTATATAAAGTCTCTATGTTTTATATTAATGAGACACTCTGTCAACAATTATACAAAATATACTAATACTATTAATAAAATGATTATTCATATGTCTATTTTTTTCTCTGTCCTGTATGAGAGATATAATCCCTGAGAAACAGAGACTAATATGTGCTCAGCTTTTATTGAAAACTTAGTATATACCTGGTGTTACCTGTGGTAAGTACTTTATATAAAGCCTTTCATTCTGTTTTTAAAAATTATTTTATAAAATTGGTATTATCTTTACATTAAAAGAATATGACTTAATGAAATTAAGTGACTTAACAAGTCATTTGGCCAGTAAATGGCAGAATGGGGACTCTGATTGATTTAATACATATCAAATGCCTATTATAAGCTATTGGTAAGGTACTATCTGTTTAACTCCAGAGTTATGCTAAATACTGTCCATAATTGTCATGCTAAGTACTGTCTATGCTGAGTACTGTCCACAATTCACCCACTTACTGAAGCCATAAACCTGGAGACCCATCCTAGGTTGTACCTACACTGCCAACTCTCAATCTGAACAATTGCCCTGTCCTGACCATTCTGCCTTTTAAGTATTTCAATCTTCCAAACTCTTCTCCAAATCTACATAGCCATGAAGGCATTTTTTGCTCATGTCACCTATACAGTAGTTTTCTCCCTGTTCTCCTTGCCTATAGAAGATGGGAAGAAGTAGCCAGACTTGGCAGGGAAGATATAATAGATGTCTTTATCTCCTGTTGCTTAACATAGAACAACAAGGGCTTCATGTTTGATAAAGAAATTCTTAGATAGAATTTTTACAAGTAAAATTTGGAAAACTTCTCTGCCCATAAGTTGGGGGATAAAATTTCCTGGGCATGAAATCATACATATGAGCATATCCATACATGGTATTTGTAAATGTAGATATTTTCAAATGAAGTGCCATTTGATCAGGAATAGGTCTGAACTGCAAAGAGCCAATAGATATTGGTCCCTCTGTTACATAATATAGTAATTTTACATGAAGGTTTGAGGAAGAATAATCATGATTATAGTGCTCCTAGAAATTAGACTGAGAAGTTCCAGGAGGAGAAAGAAGCTCAGATCTTAGAAACCCTAATAAATCAACTTCTGACAATGTTTTTTTACTAAATTAAATTAAATTAATTAGTTAATTTTTTTTTATTTTGTACTGGGAGTTGAAATCAGGGCCTCATGAATACGAGGCAAGTGCTCCACCACTGAGCCCCCATCCCAAATTAGTTACTTAATTAGCTTATTTTTTGTGATATTTTTGGCTTGAACCCAGAGCCTCACACATACATTGCAAGTGCTCTACTACAGGGCTGCACCCACAGCCCATTATTTTTGGGCGAGAGAGTGTCTTGCTAAGTTACTAGGTTGCCACTGGCCTTGAGCTTGTGATACTCCTGCCTCAGCCTCCCAAGTTACCAGGATAACAGGTGTGTGCCACAGCGCCCAGGTAATTTAAATTCTTTTTTAAAACAAGGTCTCACTAAGTTGCACAGGCTGACTCTAGCTTTGAACTCAGGATCCTCTTGCCTCAACATCCTGAATTGCTGGGATTACAAGCATGTGCTATGGCATCTGGCTGGGAACAACTTCTTATCATTCATGCCAACCTGCTTTCTTTCCTACTCCCCGATGTAAAATGTTCCAGTCATGGCAAATTCAAGACATTTTAACCAACATTTATTTAGACTGATTGTGTGTCAAGGGATTGGAAAATAAATAATACAAGGGTACTGGGGATTGAAAATTAATTAGTAATGTATAAACAGAATCTCTGCCTTTGACGAGTGAAACATATCAATTCTTTACTTTTACACTGTTTTTTTTCACATAAACTTTCACTTGAAACCTTATTTTCATAAGTACTGTCCCCATTTTTACTGATGAGGAAACTAAGTCCTTTGACTCAGAATCACACAACCAATGAGAGTTAAAAATCCAGGACTGCTGATGTCAAATCTTTACTCTCATTCTGTTAAGCTGCTGGGGCTATTAATTAATTTATTCAATGATTCATTAATTAAGGATATACTTATTGAACTCTTAGCCTTTTCTATGCATGTGGAATATGTAACTGAATAAAATAGATGAAGATCTTTGCTCTCAAGGTGCTCATGTTCTTGACAAAGCCATGATATGCTACAAATCTCCCTTGGCACGGGAAGGCTCTGGCTGCTGGACGCCGAGGCCTTTGGGCTCTTTCCTTTTACTCTATGGACTTTGCCAGTGAGAATGGTTTGTTGGTCCTCACATTCTGGATTAGCCATTTTTAACTACAGTTCATTGATTTGGCTGCACATATCAGTTACCACAAAATTATTTAGAGTACAAGGCTGTTTGCATTTAATTAATTTAAATATAAACACACAATCTTAGGAAAATTAAGTTGACAAAAACATTTTCATGCATCATAGGCATTTTGCAAACATGTACAGTGTAACCTGTTAATTGCATTTTCCTTCACAAACCATTTATCTTTTCAATGCCTTGCCTAATAACTTGATGCTTTTCACTTACATTTTTAGTTGCTCATGATTTATTTTTCCAGGCTGTTTCCAAAGGGATTTCCATGTCCCAAATGAAAGAGAATATTAAGAAAATGTGATCTAAAATTAGACACTAGATGCTGCTTTATTGTACCAGAATACTGTTCCTTTGACTTCTTCTCTGTTTAGAGTTTTCACTCTTCCTTTTTCCTAGATAAGTATATAATTTCTCACCACATGATATTTGCTATGTCTTAGAAAAATACGGATGGTAGTGTTTTCAGCACTGGAAGTGTCTCTGCTACTTCTGGATTTTAATTTTTTAAATTTTATTTATTTATTTATTTATTTATTTATTTATTTATTTATTTATTTATTTCAGCCAGCTACAGTGATACCAGCTGGTGGTAAGTGTCTTGGTCACAATGTTTAAACCACAAGCCATTTACTGTGCATACAATCCACATGAAGCTCCTTGATCAATTCCTTCCTTACAGTCTGTTGAGAAAAAAATCACAAACTTAAACTATTCTGTTTTTGTACATATACCCATATATGTCCCACAAAAAGTGAAAGGACTTCTATTTGCTTATATTACTAATAGATAGGATAAGTTCACCTTGGTCATCTATGCTGGCTTAAGACAGAAACAACTTTCTTTATGGTAGTACTAGAGGACTGAATCCAGGGTCTCACACATGCTTTGCAAGTGCCCTACCACTGGGCTGCACCTCCAGCCCATTTTTTACTTTTTATTTTGAGAAGGATCTTGTTGAGTTGAACAGCCTTTCCTCTGACCTCTAACTGTCTATCCTCCTGCCTTAGCCTCCCTGGTCACTGAGACTATGGGCATGTGCCACCACACACAACTTTTAAAACACAAAATATAAATTTTATGTGAATACAGCAATGCTTAGCAAGCAAAGCACACTTATTCACACAGCGTAACTCCTAAAAACCACAGTATAGCAATATCATAGAAACTGATTTATGCTAATTCATTAATGGAAAGAATATAAAGATGACTTTACTATCCAACTTATTAAACTAGGCTTAAACATCTGCCTTTACTAGCTTCTTTCATATCTGTTTGATGTTTCCTAATAGCCAGCGAAAGGGGATACCTACAATAGGTTTAAGAAAAAAAATAGAATGAAAATTAAACTTACAGTTGAGAGATTCCATAATTTTTACCCAAAGTAGATTTCCCTATGTACATAATTTGAACACCATTAAAATGAATCACTCTCAGAGGAAATGTATCAATAAAAAAACATTATTACAACTAAATAAGAAAAAATAAGACTAGTGCCTTTGACTTTGCCCTTTTGGTTCTCTCTGTTAGGAAGCTCTTTAGTTTCAATCAGTCTGATAACTACCTTCACTATTCCTTTTCCATAATCATCTCTCACCTTACCCCATTATTGGCCATATTCCACTAAAGAGCTATTTGTTTATAAATGGCTCCCCAGCTGGACTCTGAGCTCACATAGGACCGGACTTGCATGTGTGTGATTGTGGAGAGCACAGGACCTAAGCCCCATCTGGTATTTTAAACAATTAAGGTCTGCATTATGAACTATAGAATAGCCTCTGCTTATGCACTTGATCAGTGTTCAATCTTAGTCTGCTTTATCACAGAATTTAACATAGGCTGTTTTATTTTAGTATTAAGGGACTGTCTACTGCACAGCTCCTATGTTACTCAAGGAATGGCCTTTTTTTATTTTCTTGCCTTGGCATTCCCTCCATCACCTTAATATCTTGGATAACTGCCTTTATTTTCTGTGAGGTGAGAAACAGCAGATGGTCCAACCTTCTAGTTGGGCAACTGGACCCTGTGCCAGGTGTCAGGAGGGTTTGCATCCCAGTTTTACCACATGTTAGCCCTGTGATCTCCTTCTAGTTCCTTTCTGTTTCTTTTGAGCAGAAACATAGAGACATGTGTTGTGCTCTCCTTTGGCTTGAGTTTTCCCATTTGAAAAACAAAATGATAGTGGAATTTACCTCACAGGACTGTGGGAAGCAGGAAATGATGTAAGATGAGTAAGTGCTGATGCATGGCAAGTGCTTGATAAATGCTAGTTATGGTTATTCTTTTATTTTCAGTGGTCAAAGGAGTTTTATAAACCAGTTGTTGTTGGTAGGAAGACTATCTTACAGATTACAGTCTGAGCTGAAAAGGATTCTGCAATTAAATAAACATAAATTCTCTGAAACTTCCTGTAATGACATGAAAGATATCTCTTACAACTGCAGCTTCAGGTGTTTCTGTTTTATCATTTCACATCATTTTGCTATGTTATACAGACCTTCCCTACCTTAGTTATGGTCCCAGGACCAATAGCACCAATATTGCCTGGGGGCATGAGGAATTTTAGGACCCCCAGAAATCCTACTAAATTAGAATCTGAATTAAAAAAAAAACTCCATATGACTTTTAGGCACATTAATCTTTGAGGGTCAATGATGCAAACTATTGTAGTGTCCTCATCCAAAAAATGAGAATAATTTAAAGTGTCCACCTCACAGATTTTTCATGAGTGTTAAATGTGTTAATGATGTACGCAAAGTGTATTGAACAGTGTCTGATACACATAACAATTTTTATTGTTGTTGCTAGGTGCCATTGAGTCAGTGTCCGACTCATAGTGATGCTATGAACAACAGGTGAAACAGTATTGTTAGTGCTTCTCTGCTATTCCTAGAGTTTACAATGGAGGATTGATTTTTGGGAGTGGGTTGCCAGGTCCTTCTCCCAAGCCTATAACACCTGGTATTCCCAGGCAGACTCCCACCCAAGTTCTAACCAGGCCCCACCCTGCTTAGCTTCTGAGATCTGATGGGATTGGATGCCACAGTGGTGTAGCTGTAGGTATTGTTCATATATCATTGAAAATCCATAATATATTCAAAATACAGTGATAAGGGTGTTGAGGAAAACCAAATTTTGTGAGAAGAATGGTTAAAGAAACTAGGAATACTTATGCTAGAGAAGAACATATCTATGGGAGATGATGGCAGCCAGTAAATTTTTAAAGATTCAGTCTAATTCTTTGTGACCTCAGATGATAAAATTAGGACACATGGATAGAATTTATATAGAATAATTTGAGTTAAAGTAAGGTACAGCTGTAGTCTTTTTATAGTCAGATCTGTCTAAAGTGGAATCAACTTTTTTGAAAGGATGGGGGTTCCTTACACTGAAAGGTTCAAAGTGAGCCTGTGGTTCTCTTCCTGGGAAAGAAACAAGGACACAGTACCTACATGTTTTCTGAGTTGGGGTTATCTCAGTTGGTGGAGTGCTGCTCTGGGCTTTCTGAGACCCTGGTTTTGATCCCCAACACTGCAAAAATGGGAGAAGGACCTGGCAACCCCTCCCGAAACCATCCAGAAGCAATCTGCCATTGAAAACTCTATGAATAGCAGAGAAACACTGACACGTCACAGCATTGGCAGAGTGCTTCCTTCTTTTGTCCAATGAGTTATACCTGACTCATTGGCACCTAACAACAACAACAAATAGTCTCCAAATTGCCTTCCAACTCTAAGATGCATAATTCTATGAATTATATAACCCAAAGGGAACTTAGCTTTCATCTAGATTCTAGACATTTTGATCTCTTTATTTTATAAATAATGGAATTAAGACATAGAGAAGTCAGTTGTGGTTATATAGTTATGAGGCTGATGGAGCCACGGAATTCTGCTTCAATACTTTAAACATGCCTCTTTTTGTTCAGCTCCTTCAATCACTAAATTGGTAACAAGCACAAAATATTCTAATTCTGACCCTGGACTTTGATACTTTAGGTTTACATTTCTTTTTTTCAGAGCTCACCATGTTTTTCTTATCTTGGAGAAAATATATCCCAAATCTTATAAAGTGCAAGAATATAGGACAGTTTTGTGTCAAAAATCTTACTTTTAAGTGCCATTAATGGGTTCTTTACAATATGGTAAAATCTCTCAATGAGAAAGTGTTCTGCTGAATCCCAATTCTTTAATATGCTCTCTAAAAACAGCTTCTGAAGAGAACTGAATTTTTAAAATAGGCACACTTAATTGATTTCTTGATGTTTCATAACACATAGTAGGATATTAAAGATTCTTAGAAGTCCTGTAATGAAGACACTTGTTTAATTTAGTCTCATAATTTCTTAAACATTTGACCATTAAACACTGGTCACCTCTTGCCTGCCTACTCATAATCTCCCTATCCTTTACATAATAAACATTAATAAATATTATCTAGTAAAATACTTTTTCATGAGACTTGGATTTTGTATCTAGGAAAATCACAGCAAATGACTTTGACAATCTGTTATCTAATTTCTTAGAGGTTCTCTTTCTCTCAATAGTTCTTTGATCTTCTTTTCCACATTTCAAAACAAGAAGAGAAGCAGGAAATATTGGCCTTTGTACAACCAGTAGGTGAATTGTCCTTTACTGAGACAATGATCTGCTTAATCCCTTAAAGGGAATGAAGCTAACTCATCTTTCATCACTCTTGGTATTTTCCGCTTGAAATCATGTTATATTGGGTAGAACTTCCTTTGTCAAAGGTATAGGATGATTATCTACAAGGTTTATGTATTTCTCCATTAGGAATTCTTTAGGAATGTTCTACAAAGATCCTGGACCTTCTTGTAGCAATATATTTTAAAGCCAGTGTAAATCCATGCTAGAATTGAAAATTACTTGTTCAACTAAGGAAGAGGTTAAAAACTTATTAAGACTCATTCATTGTATCAATGTTTCCATTAAGGGGAGAAAATAGAAGAATTCCAGGCACTAAGAAAAGGCCAGTAAGGGTTGCAGAGTCAGAGTAGATGAATGATAAGA
>VMDO01034194.1:0-17224 GCA_007922755.1 Pedetes capensis | reverse complement strand
CTTGCCTAGATTCATACTACGTACATTCCATGTTCCAATTATTAATGGATGTTTACAGTTGTTTCTCCTCATTTTGAGTCGTGTCACATCATCACGTTGAGCACCCTGGGGTTTTACTCCATTTCCCTCATCATGGTATACTCTACTTGGAGGAGGCAACTCTTCCCCAGTAGTCTTTTGAGTGCCTTCCAACCTGGGGCTCATTTTCAGGCACTATATCTGACAGTGTTTCTTTGCTATCCATAGGGTTTTCAATGGCTAGTTGTTTCGGGAGTGGCTCTCCAGGTCCTACTCCCTAGATGGAACATACAGTAATCAAATTGACTACAAATGTGGACAGAGACACTGGAAAAGCTCTGTACAAAATGTCAAAACAAGACCAGGTGCTGACTGTGGATCATACCATCAACTTCTCATATGCAAGTTCAAACTGAAGCTGAAGAAAATTAGAACAAGTATATGAGAGCCACGGTATGACCTTGAGTATATCCCACCTGAGTTCAGAGACCACCTCAAAAATAGGTTTAATGCATTAGACACAAATGACAGGAGACCAGAAGAGTGATGGCATGATATAAAAGATATCATTCAAGAAGGAAGCAAAAAGTTCTTAAAAAGAACAAGAAAAAAAGAAAAGACCAAATTACATGTCAAAAGAGACCCTGGGCTTGCCCTCAAACTTCGAGCAGCTAAAGCAAAAGGAAGACATGATGAAGTTAAGGGACTAAATAGAAGATTTCAGAAGGCAGCTCGAGAAGACAAAAACAAATATTATAATGACATGTGCAAGGAGCTGGAGGCAGAAAACCAAAAGGGAAGAACACTCTCTGTGTGCCTCAAGCTTAAGGAAGTGAAGAAAAAATTCACTCCTCGAGTGGCAGTAGTGAAAGATTCTATAGGGAAAATATTAAATGATGCAGGAAACATCAAAAGAAGATGGGAAGAATACACAGAGTCATTATACAAGAAAGAATTGGTAGATGACCAACCATTCCAAGAGGTTGCATATTAAGAGGAACCAATGGTGTTGAAGGACGAAATGGAAGCTGCTTTAAAAGAACTGGCAAAACACAAGGCTGCAGGAATTGATGGGATACCAATAGAGATGTTTCAACAAACAGATGCAGCACTGGAAGTGTTAACATGTTTATGCCAACAGATTAGGAAAACAGCTACTTGGCTAACTGACTGGAAGAGATCCATATCTGTGCCTATTCCCGAAAAAGGGGATCCAAGTGAATGTGCAAACTGTCGGACAATATTATTAATATCGCACACCAGCAAAATTCTACTAAAGATCATTCAGAAGCAACTGCAGCAGTATATAGACAGGGAATTACCGAAAAATAAAGTGGGATTCAGAAGAGGGCAGAGAACTAGGGACATCATTGCTGATGTCAGGTGGATATTAGCTGAAAACAGAGAATATCAGAATGATGTCTATCTATGTTTTATTGACTACACAAAAGCATTTGATTGTGTGGATCACAACAAATTATGGATAACACTTTGGAAAATGGGAATACCAGAACACCTAATTGTTCTCATGAAAAATCTGTACATGAACCAGGAGGCTGTTGTTCGAATAGAACAAGGGAACACTGCATGGTTTAAAGTTGAGAAAGGTGAATCGGGGCTGTATACTGTCACCCTATCTCTTCAATTTATACGCTGAGAAAATAATCTGAGAAGCTCGTTTTTATGAGGGAGAATGTGGCATCAAGATTGGAGGAAGACTCATTAACAGCCTGCGTTATGCAGATGACAACACTCTGCTTGCTGAAAGTGAAGAGGATTTAAAACACTTACTGATGAAGATCGAAGATCTTAACCTTCAATATGGGTTGCAACTAAACATCAACAAAACCAAAATCCTTACGACTGGGTCAGCACACAAGTTCACAATCAATGGAGAAAAGATTGAGGTTGTCCAAGATTTTGCTTTGCTTGTCTCTATAATCAACATCCATGGAAGCAGCAGTCAAGAAATCAAGACACATTGCTCTAAGAAAAGCTGTGGCAAAAGATCTCTTTAGAGTATTGAAAAGCAAAGATGTCACATTGAAGATGAAGGTGTGTGTGACTCATGTCATGGTATTTTCAGTTGCATCATATGGTTGTGAAATCTGGACATTAAACAAAGGAGACAGAAAAAGAATTGATGCTTTTGAATTGTGTTGCTGCAGATGTCTATTGAATATACCATGGCCTGCCAAAAGAACCAACAAATCTGTCCTAGAAGAAGTGCAACCAGAGTGCTCCTTAGAAGCAAGAATGGTCAGACTGCGTCTTACCTATTTCGGACATGTAGTCAGGAGAGATCAATCCCTGGAGAAGGACATCATGTTTGGGAGAGTGGCAGGTCAGTGCAAAAGAGGAAAACCCTCCACCAGATGGATTGACACAGTGTCTGCAACAATGGTCTTAAACATGAATAAGATCGTTTTCCTGGCACAGATTCGGCAAGTGTTTCAGTCTGCTGTACATAGGGTCGCTGTGAGTCGGACTGGACTTGATGGCATTTAACAACAACAGCAACATATTAATCAGCTGTCTATGCCTACACAGAAAAAACAATGCAAACAAACTTATGGGGAAAGGGGTTTATTAGGAGTTCACAATCAGAGAATTAGTCCATTATGGTGGTGGGTAGGTAGGGTGGCAGCAGTGGCAGGGCCTGTGTTTGACAAACTCACAGCATGGTGGACATGGAACAAAGATATCTAACCTAGCATAGAGCCACAGTAAAAATCTCCAAATGTCCTCCTCCAGGGGCATCACTTCTGCAATCTAAGATCCATTCTCCAAAGTTCCATGACCTCCACAGGCAGCAGTACCAGCTGCAGACCAGACATTAAAGCACTTGACAATGACAGACATTTTATATTCTTACCTATATTTTTAAGAGAGTATTTTAATCTTAGAAAATATATCAAAATGATTTGTAATTTGACTGAAATGGTGAAGCTATTGTAACCAGAATATTTTATCTCAGTAATCATATAGTTAGGTATGAGTAGGTGATCAATAAAATCTCTTTCAAATGCTACTAAGGGCATCATCTCAGGGGAAACTCTATTTTATGAGGCATTATGAAATGCATATGAAATGTTGGTAACCTTCTTAATTTCCAGTAAACATTGGAAATCTAAACTTCAAAGTAAAAGGTAGCTCTGAAAATTTAATTCAAGCCCCTGGTTCCAATTATGTCTAAGGAGATTTGTATCAATAGATTTTTTTCATTTAATGAAGGTATTAAATTTCTATTGCTCTTAATTTAGGTTGATCTGTGTTTCTATCACTTTGAAGTACAATTGCTAGCTAAAATGAATAGTATTTTATATCTAAATTTTCTTTTATTTAAGTAAATTTATATCTATCCAATGAATATTATATATTTTTATTTGTAGTTACATGGATAATAGTGACACTGACATTTTTCATTTTTAATCAGTTATTTCCTATTTTCTACATTATTAGTTGTGGCTCTATGAATAATCCTTTTCTAGTATTTGTTTCTTGATATTTTTTGAAGGAAATTGCTGATTCTGTGAAGGGTCTATTTCTCACTTGGCTCACTGGCTTTCACTTAAAAATCTCTCTCAGATTTTATCTTTTAAAATTGTGTGTTTTATAAACAGCAGTTTCTATGATTATGTTCTTAGTCATAAACCCAGGAACCCTTGATAGGACATTGTTTAGTAGATCAAAGCCCATCTGAAGTGACTGTGACTCAGTTATAATTTAGGCCTCTCAGTCTTCCATTGCTACTTAATTCAGGTCTCCTTGATGTTGGGAATGCAGCTGCTTGCTTTCATTCTTTCCACTATTCTAATTTCTTTGCAAGGCATTTTCAATAGAAATGACCAATAGAGTACATTTGATTAGTTCAGGATTTCATCATGCAGTACTAAGTGACCCTATTGAAGAAAATGTCAGCATCTCATTACCCTACTGACTGGCTTGGTGTTCTTTTGTTTTCTCTCTTACACAGGTGAATGGAACATGTGATACAAAGCATAGTAAACTTTGTGAAAGAAACCTTTTGACAGAGGGAATGCATGAAGCAGGTAATCTAAAATTTCTTAGGAAGTTATTTTAATCAGTAAGCACCTTGTAGAGCTTTTGTAAATCAATCTTTTTCAAAATTTCCTGGGATGAAATGAGATTTCAGGATTCATAGGCAAGTCCTACTTCTCTAAATTATGAATTTCTTTTACCTTCTATTCCAGTGTTTATCATCCATAATATACTGATCAGTTTACACTATCATTAGCAATGCATGTGGATTACATTTTTCCTAAAAATTTACCTGCAGTTGAAATCCTCACCTATTGTTATTGAATTTGTTAATTTTAATCATTAACCTTAATTATGTTACCATCTAAGATTAATGATTAAATTTAACTATCACTGAGATATTTTATAGTCTAAAATTTTAAATATTTTAAAATTCATTTAGTAATATTCAGCTAAAGAATTATTCTTTTCAGATTACTATTTTATGATGAATTCTAGAAATTTAATCATGTTCCACAGAAGCAATCTATAGCTCTTTAGAGTTTTCAGGTTAAACTGTCCTTAATAATTTTGCAATCATAGACCCAAAGTGCTATTGGAGTGCGAATTTCTGAGGAAGCTAATCTGAAAAAAGTGTTAGTGTTTTTTTTTTAATGAGAGATCAAAGTATTGGGAACTTTAGAGCTTAGGAATTTGGAACAAATGAGCAGTAATAGACTTTGACATTGAATAAATAAATTTAGGATAGTTCAATGGAGAAATTATCAAACTTAACTATTGAAGAGAAGAATTGTTCAACAGCATTAAAAGCAGTACCTCTTGTACCCTAGTCCACAAAACTCAGTGACTATCAAAAGCCACACAAAAGCTAGAATATAAGGGCATTTCAGAAGCTTCAGATTACACATTTAATCATCAGGGAGAATTCCAACAAGTATTTGTGTAGAACAATTTCTGGGAAGCAAAGACTGCCATCTTGTCAAGTAGATAGAAGTTTAAGGCATTTATTTTCCTACTGCTGTAAAAATTATCACTATTTTACTCACTGAATATCAATATCTGAACATATATGTTTAATGTTAATTATTTAATATATAGTACCTTTTCCGATTTACCTAAAATATATTATGCATAGTATATCTAATATAATTGAGTTATTGGTCCAAACACACTCCTGGCAGGTTATATTTCTCAGGCACCGCTTCCTCACAGCATATTTTTGAACATCCAAGAAGTGAAAAATGGTTGTTACATTTTTATAAGGAATAAAAAAATCGAAAGTAGTTTCCATGCCATGTACAATCATATGAAATTCAAATTTACTGTCTATAAATAAAGTTTTGTTGGAACACAGTAACATATTATACATGGCTGTTCTACCGTCATTAGAGCATAGTTGAGTAGTTTGGACCAATATCATATAGCCCATAATAAAAATATTTAAAATTTGACTCTTTACTTAAATGGTTTGCAGACATTTGATGTAAACTAAAGACAGAATTTCGACTTTTTCTGGTTAATGAATGTTTAATCTTTTTGATATCTTCTTTTATTTATCCCAAACTTTGACCTGCCTTTCATTATTTTATTGTCAGTTTTATCACTTATTGTGTTTCTTTTGTGGCTGTCAATTCATCAAGTAATATTCCAAATATTTGCAGTGAAGCATAAAATGTAATTTATACTTCTTAGCATTTGAGTTTATTCTTGATATTTTTCTAGGCCATCTGTCATATTGTTTTATGTATAATGTTCATCATCATTAAGATAGGTTACTTTTTATAAAGGCTTACACATATTTATATTGCTATATCCACAAATAGGAATTCTTTTCTTGTACGTGTGTATTTTTTGTGTTATTTCTATGTTTAGTGATTGTATTTGCTATTTATTTACTCATCTCACCCCATTCTTAGCCATACCTTACATTACTTGCTATCAGCAGAAATCTTAATTTTTTAAAAATTTCTTTGTTTAACTTTGTGTGTCTGACCTTCTATTACAATCACAAGTAATTGTAAATTTGTCCTGTAAAATATTTTTGGAACACATGCCTCATTTTTAAGGTTATGAAGCATTCTTTCTTATTTGATATAGTTAAAAAATCTGACACAACATAGATATTTGAAGATAATGAACAACTCCTTAGAAGTTTAGATGATTCTATTTGTTTGTTTTGTTTTTCTGTTTTTATTGGTATTGTTTCTTTGAAACAAGGTCTCATTATGTCTCTCAGGCTGGTCTGAAACTTGCTATGTAACCAGGCTGGGGTTCAAACTGTGACTCTACTGCCTCTTAGATTACTGGGATCACAGGTGTGTGTCACCATACCCAGCTCAATTCTTTACTATTTGTGTATAAACTTAAAAGAAACTAATTTGATAATAGTTTTTTTATGTTGCTTTTACATGAAATAAATGGAAGTTGCTATGACCTCCCTTCAATTTTCCCTAATTTTCCTTTTGAAGTACTGGTTGGTGATGCCAGGGCTTTGCACATGCTATGCAAGTGCTATACCACTGGGCTACATCCATGACCCCTTTTAATTTTTTTTTTTAATTGAGACAGGGTCTCACCAATGCCTCAACATCTTAAGTTGTTGGGATTTACAGGCATGTGTTCTGGCACATGCCCATTTTTCTTAAAATTTATGAAGTGTTTTGAAAATTTAATTTCCATCAATTCTTTTTGGTTTGCTCTATCTTCTAGTTCCAGGATGGCATTACTTGAACTTTGAGCCACTCACTATGTTCAATAATCCATGCTGTCCAACTCCCTCCTAGTCTATTCATCATGCTATTACTCTTTTGAATTCTTTGTATTTACCTTTTCATATATGTTTTTCAGATTCAGTACACATTTCATTAACATTATTGTCTTCATATTGATTCTACCAGTGAGCACATCTAGTGTCCATTCAAATTGTACCCTTGTAGAATATATCCATTTTATTCTATTTTCACAGATGCAACACACTTTTTAATTTCTTTGAGAAGGAAAATAGTTATTTTCTATATTATATGCACATTTCCTATGAAAGACAGGTATTTAAAAGAACTCTGAGCCCAGTGTGCTGGCACAAAACTTCAATCCCAGCAGGTCACTGTCCTGGTCAATCCTCCACTGTCCAGGTCAATCCTCTAGAGGCAGAGGGAGGAGGATTAGAAGTTGCAGGCCAAGGGAAGCCTATGACACTTAAGAAGACCCTGACTCAAGATAAAAAATAAAAATAAAAGGTGGCTGGAGTTGCAGCTCAGTTAGAGCACTTGCAAAGTATATGTGATGCCCTGCACTTAGTCTCTCAGGAGAAAGAGAGAGAGAGAGAGAGAGAGAGAGAGAGAGAGAGAGAGAGAGGAAGGAAAGGACAAACAAAACTTGGAGTAAAAAAAGTGTACTGAGATACTTTATTCCTTAATATTTACACGCCATTTCAAAGTCCAGGTATATAAGTTCAATGATAACATTTGTTAGGCAGTACCTTTGGTACCATATTTCAGATGTGAATGAAAATATGGTGACTATTTAAATTTTTAAAAATTATGATGAAAAAACAGATTTCCACTAATACCACCCACCAAAAAAATACTACCCCTGGCTCTGAGCGTATTTAATCCCTTTGTTCTTGTAACTTCCTGAAGCAGTTCTAGAAGTCATCTTTTATGTCTTTAGTTTCATCCTCCATTGTGACAATGTTTCATGTCACACATTGCTTCTGGGATGGCAATTTCTGTCAAAAATAAACAGTTTACTGTGTGTCCTCATCCACCTTATTCATCATATCTGTCATTGTCAGACATCTGGCTCTCTCTGACCATGAAATATTTGGAATGTATTCAGGGAATTGAACCAGCCATGACAGTGCAAATAAAGACAATTACAAAATAGGTCTTCCAGAAGTGCTTCAGAAAGTGGAAAGAATGATGGGACAGGACTATTTGAAGCCAGGGTATTTTTCAGGGGATTAATAGCAATGTGTCTTTTACTGAATATATATATATATATATATATATACATATATATACATATGTATATTCATATGTATATGTACATATGAATATATACATATTCATATATATATTCATATATATATATATTCATATATATATATATATATTCACTGTATTTTGTGATCACACATTGTATTGCCATGAGAATTCATGGATTTGGTTTCCACTTGGCTACATTTGCCAAATTTGCTTCAGAACTTTATAAATGACCTTCATGAATAGTTCCTGTACAGTGTGCCTCATTTTTTCCCATAAATTCCTTGCATTTCTGCATTTATTGATAATTTTCCTGTAGCTTTATGTATTCTTTAAAATTGTTGACTTTTATTTTCTTTCTGTTATTTCCTTGGATATGTTGTTGTTGTAGTTAGGTGCCATTGAGTGGAGTCCTACTCATAGCTACCCTATGTACAGCAGATCGAAACACTTGCCGATTCTGTGCCAGGAAAACGATCTTATTCATGTTTAAGCCCATTGTTGCAGACACTGTGTCAATCCATCTGGTGGAGGGTTTTCCTCTTTTGCACTGACCTGCCACTCTCCCAAACATGATGTCCTTCTCCAGGGATTGATCTCTCCTGACTACATGTCCATAATAGTTAAGACGCAGTCTGACCATTCTTGCTTCTAAGGAGCACTCTGGTTGCACTTCTTCTAGGACAGATTTGTTGGTTCTTTTGGCAGGCCATGGTATATTCAATAGACATCTTCAGCAACACAATTCAAAAGCATCAATTCTTTTTCTGTCTCCTTTGTTTAATGTCCAGATTTCACAACCATATGATGCAACTGAAAATACCATGACATGAGTCACACGCACCTTCATCTTCAATGTGACATCTTTGCTTTTCAATACTCTAAAGAGATCTTTTGCCACAGCTTTTCCTAGAGCAATGTGTCTTGATTTCTTGACTGCTGCTTCCACGGATGTTGATTATAGAGCCAAGCAAAGCAAAATCTTGGACAACCTCAATCTTTTCTCCATTGATTGTGAAGTTGTGTGCTGACCCAGTCGTAAGGATTTTACCTCTGGTCTGAAACATGCAATCGTCATGCCCCTACCTCTGGAGTGCTGGGATTATAGATATGTGCCACCATGCCCAGGCTGGTCTTCCATTGTTCTATTGGTACCATTTAACACAGTGTATATAACATGACATGCACAGTAATATTTAATTAATCAATTGATACAAAATATACCCATCTACAACTATGAATATGTTCATAGGTGACTATATATATAATTATTTCCATTTTATCATGTGATTGAGCTATTTATTGATCTATTCTAAATAAAATGTTGCTGTAGACATGTGAAATGAAGAGAATAGATTGTACATAGAAGAATCTATTTACGTGCCTAACATCATTAAAGTCATAAAGTTGCAAAGAAACAGTTATGATAGTAATGAATCCACTAGATTTCAACGAGTACCAGAACAATAATCTTATAAAGCCACCACAATAAATACTGTTTTTGGCAAATGGATAAAAACACAGATCAATGCCACCTAATACAGAAGCTGGGAGAAGGACCTGGCAATCCACTCCCAAGGCAATCCTGAAACAGCCATTGAAAACCCTATGAGGGTCGCTATGAGTTGGATACCGACTTGATGGCACCTAACAACAACAATACAGAAGCCAAACATAGTTCCATACAAGAGTGACTAATTTTTCACCATGTTGCAAAAGCAAGTCACCAGAGAAAGAAAGCTTTTTAACTAATGTTCCTGGAGTAATTGAATAACTATAGAAAAAAGAATATATTTTGGAGCTATGAATGCAACTCAGTGGTAGAGCAATTCACAAGTATGCATGAAGCCTTGGATTCATCCACAGAATTGGGGAAAAATTCTAGATCTAAATCTGATGATACCTTATGTAAAAATTGATGAAAATGTAGCATATGTTTAAATGTATAGACATAAAACTATAAAATTTTTACAAGACACACAAGAAATTCTTCAGGACTTTGGGCTTAGTGAAGCATTCATAAACATGTCAACAAAAGCATGATCCATAAAAGGGCAATAAGTGAATCAGACCTAACTTAAAACAACTTACTTTCTAATAGATCCTATTAAGAGTAAGAAAACTAAATGACACACTGGGAGAAAATATTTATTAACCACATATTTTATCAATTCCTAGTATTTAGACCAGACCTATCCAACTGGTAGCCCAAGAGAGATAGTAGATATTTTATTTGTATCTCTTTTCTTCTTCATTCCTGCTTATTATGTATATGCACTAATTATATAACTTAATGTGCAGCCCAAGACAATTCCACTTCACTTGCAGCAGCTCAACACCCCTGATGTAGACTATAAAAAGCAGCAGAAAGCAAAGAAGAAGGAAACAAGAGAGAATAATTGGAAAGGCAAATATGATCGAAATACATTATATGAATATTTAAAAATGTCTTAACTAAATTAATTGTTTTAATAAATAATATATTCTAATAAAATTACAAAAATAGAACTTGGAAAACAATAAGAATAAAAGACACATCAGTTAGAAAATGTTAAAGAAATGAATGGACACTTTGTTGAAAAAGATATATAGATAGCAAATAAACAGATGAAAATTTTGCAGCATCTCTAATCATTAGGGAAAATAAAATTAGGATTACAAAGCCATTACACTACACATCTAGTAAAACAATTAAAATTTTAACAATTGTAAAACCAGATTCTGGAAAGGGCATGAAGAAATTGATTCACTCATACAAGATGGATGGAATGTAATGGCAGATCCACTCTGTAGAATATTATGAGGATTTGTCAAAAAATCTAAAGATTCTTTTGTTATATGACTTAGCGGTTAGCCAAAGAAATGAGAACTTATGCTCACATATGATTTTTCATTGAAGCTTTATTTATAATAGTCATAAACTACAAATAAGCAAAATGTTTGAAATATGATCAAATCAATATGCACTCAGAAACAGTTATTTTTACAGTAAACTTTTTAGTGACTATAGATAAGAAGATTTTAAGATAGAATTATATGTTCTAAGCAACATAATGCCTTCGTACTAGGAATGTACTTAAAACTTTGCAAAAAGCAAAACCTTGTAAGAATTACAGATGTGTTTTTCCACACCAAAATACAATAGATGAATTTCAAAAGGGGCTTAAAGAAATCTACAAGTATTTCAATTAATATATATGCCACATTTTGGGTTCAAGAGAAATTCTCTAATTCTTGTCTCTTTAATCTTCAACTCATGAAAGCCATGAGTACTTAGAGAAAAATTGACAAAATCCAAAATATGCCCTAATTAAAAGAAGTAAACCATTATTAAATATATAAAATTGAATAAGGCTGCTGGTACTTCTTATAACTAACTGAAATATAACAATGGATCATGACTAACAGCAGAGATCCATTGGCATAATATGTTGAAATAATGTAGAAACTCACAAGTCAGTCTCTTTAACGGAACATTTTTGCCATCTATGATGTCAGCCTATTATCTGAATATTCATCATTGTATATGCATAATTTAATCTTTCAGCAGCTAATTACCCTTTCTTTTATTGGTAGATTGAAATTTCAAGTCTTAAGTTCAAAGAACCAGTCTAAATTTCCATCAACAGATAAATGGATTAAAAAATGGGATATATATACACAATGGAGTTTTATAAGGAAGAACAAAATTATGACATTTGCAAAATAATTGATGGATCTGGAGATTATCATGGTAAGCAAAAATGGACTAGATTCAGAAAGACCATCATCACATGATTTTTTCTCCTATGCAGTATCTATATTTTATTTTTTAAAGAAGACATGAAAGTAGAAGGGGCTTATCTATTTGGGAAGAGGAAAGTGACAAACAGGAGGAAGGAAGGTGGACAAAAGTAGACAAGAGAAGTTCATGGGGTGCAAATGTGATCAAATTATGTAATATATATCTATGAAAGTGTCATACTGAAACCCATTATTTTGCACAATGAATATAGGCTAAGAATTTATTCATTTCTTCATGAATGTTATCTGTTAAGCATGAAGAAAGAAATACAATAATTCTCGCTTAGTTCTCTAATCATTACTAAGTCAATTCATCAGGATTGTGGGTATCATATGGCAAGTTTTTCAATCACAACTTTTGACATACTGGCCTTCTACTAATATTATTTCTATCCAAAGTATCAAGATGTATATTTATCACCAAAGTCCCTTTGACCAAATTAAACATTTACCATATCATTTCCTTACATACCAATGTAAACTATAGAGGAAAATGTAAATTATTTTCCTGTACCAATATTAACTCAATAAAAAAATTACAGGAAATATATATGAATTACTTGCAACATCATAGTCAATATTATATTGACTCCTCAATGAAATGATGAGGGTCTGTATGTAAAGTGAGCAGGAGGTTTGGGAAAAAGCAAAATGGGAGAATTTGGTAGTTTGAATCTGAAATCTTTCATGCTAGAAGTTGGTAAGTTTCTGGTTTTCTTTTCTCTCTCTCTTTTTTTTTTTATGTTTTATGACATAGTACTTAGAGAAACTGTGATCATATTAAAAACCAAACAATTATTTTAAAAAGCTACTTACCATACTGGTGTACTCAGTCTTTTCTTCTGAAATAGTTTATATTCAATATACAATAAAGCTTTAAACTTAAATGTTTTGCCCCATACAGATTCACTTTGTTATTAATATCTCCATATAAAATCTTAATATCTACATATAATATGTTATCCTTAATATGTATCAAATAAGACTCAACTTCTTCATTACAATATTAGCAATGTACAGTATCTGTTACTCATACACCAAAAAAATAAAGCATTTCATTTTTTTGTTTTTTCCTCTATTTGTTTGGGGTTTTTTGTTTTTGTTTTTGTTTGCAGGGGAAGATCTTGCTAGGTAGCACAGGCTGGATTAGAATTTGGGATGCTCCTGCCTCACTATCCCTAGGACTGGGACTATGCTCATATTCATGTCTAGCTATGGCATTGGTTTTATTTTAATTTGTGGTTTGCTAATTTATGTAAAGTTGTGTATCAATCTTGATTGCAATATTTGCAATTATTGATGTCCAGTCTTTTCATATGCATCTTTAAGTTAATACATTCATATTACTTTCTAAAGACAGTTTGGTATGTTTTAGAGCATATTCTTTAATTATATGTCTTGCACTGCAACTTTTCTTATTTTGCCATGCCATATTTTGGTAAATTTATGCTAACTTTGTGGAGTTTTAAAAAAACTTGTTCCATCAAGTTTTTTTATTTAAAATTTATTGATTCTTTTAAGTTTTGTTTCCTGAATAAGTGCTATGGAAGAATTGTGTCTTCCCAAGTTTGTATTTTGAAGAGCAAGTTAATCTCCAATGTGACCACACTTAAAAGTATAGCCTGTATGCAAGTAATTATGGTTACATTAGATTATAAGGGCAGGACACAAATACAATGAGAACAGACAAATGAGCTGTTTGTTCTCAGACAAGTAAGGAGATAGTGAGCAGGTAGTCATATACAAGCAAAATTAAAAGTCAACACACAACTGAATCAGGTGGCCACATAATCTCAGACTTTCTAATATTTTCTAATAATTTAATTTGAAACACTATAGAAATCATAAAAACTTTAAAATTTTATTTTGATGTACACAGTAATATAAGAAGATTTTTTAAGTTTGTATTTATGCTGAATATCAATATGGAATAATCTATATTTACTTGCCACTGTATAATATTTTCTTTATTTGACCTTATATGAAATTCTATTTTTGTCCCCAGTTTATAATAGCTCAATTTAAGATTTTTTGACTTTATGATGATGCAAAATCAATACACATTCAGTAAAAATTGTACTTAAGATTTTGTATTTTGGTATTTAATTAGTTACTTTTCTCATCACTGTGAGAAAATAGCTCACAGAATCAATCAAAGTGAGGAAGAATTTATTTTAACTCATGGTTTCAAAGATATCAGTTCATCATGGTATGGAGAGCATGGCTGAGCAGAGCATGGAAGATCTTACCACCAGGAGGCAGAGAAAGGAGGAATACCAGCAGAGACCAAGGAAAATTAGCCACCTAATTTTCACTCTCAGTGATCTACTTCCTCCAACTGGACCCTTACCTTCTGCCTTTTGCCACCTCCCCAAAATAACATCACATTGTGAATCTATCAAGGGATGACTCAATTGATTATGGTAGAGTCCTCATGATCTATCTCTGAAAACACCCTCATAGACACATTCAGAAGTGTGCTTTATTAATTTACTAGGTATTTCTTAATCTAAATCAAGTTCACATTAACCACCACTGATTATTTCCCAGTGAAATTCAGTAAGATAATCTCTTGTGATGCCAGAAGCAGCCATAATCTGTCATTGTAAGTAGTCAGTACTCTACAATCTAATGGGAGAAGGACTTGCATTCCACTCCCAAAGCAGTCCCCAAACAATCAGCCATTGAAAATTCTATAAGGGTTGCTATGAGTGGAACCTGACTCGATAGCACCTAACAACAACAAAACTACAGTCTATCATGTTGCTGAACTTGATGTTCAGTAGTTTAGCTGTAAGTGCAATTTTGACTTAGGGTATTTTCAGCTTATCATGGGTTTGTGGGGACATGACCCCATAAATTGAGGAATATCTCCAGTATCAAATTTTTTACTTTTAGTCTTTTTAATCTTTTTCTATGATAAATTATTTTGCCCTAACATAAGTTATACTTTTATGGTCTTATCCCATATTACTCAACACTAATAAGATTGTTGTTTCAATTTGAAGGGGTACTCTTTTGAATATTTTATTATAATATCATGCTAGTTTTAAAAGGGAAAAGTAAATGAAAGCTTATAACTCTCTGCATATCCCTAAAAAACTATCATTAAAACTGTCTGTTCATTACTAAGAGAGGTATTTATACATTAAAAGCTTTTGGTTGGGATAAATAAGCAAGGTTGATTTTTGCTCTGTTAATATTTTTGAAGCTTACTATTATATTGGGAGAACTCCGCAACCTGCTTCCAAAAATCAATCTGCCATTGAAAACACTATGAACAGGAGAGAAGCACTGACAATAGTGTTTCGCCTGTTGTACAGAGGGATGCTATGAGTTGGATACCGACTCAATGGCACCTAACAACAACAACAACAACAACAACAACTATTATATGGAGGAATTTATACTTACTTAAAAATACATTTTTTTATCAAGTTGCCAACTCATGTCAAAGATTTTTGAAAAGCAGGTTGCTAATCACTCTTAAAATTTTAAAAATATCATCTCTATCTATAGATATTGCCTGCAGCTGTAGCCCTGTGGCAGCCAATCCCATCAGATCTTGGAAGCTAAGCAGGGTCGGGCCTGGTTAGTACCTGGATGGGAGACCGCCTGGGAACACCAGAAGCTGTAGGCTTGGGAGAAGGACCTGGCAACCCCCTCCCCAAATCAATCTGCCATTGAAAACCCCTATGAATAGCAGAGAAGCATTGACAATAGTGTTTCCCCTGTTGTACAGAGGGTCGCTATGAGTTGGATACCGACTCGATGGCACCTAACAACAACAGCAACATCTATAGATATTACATCATTCTAACTCCTTCTAGTGTTGTCTTATCATTTTAATTTCATTTAGTCAATTTTTTTAAATTTTTTTTTGTGAGGCCTCCCAGATTTTCCCTTGTGCACATCATGCATAGTACCATGCATCTCAAATTTACCACAAATGCGTGCAGTTGTTACACATGTTGGAGGTTCTCTTGCATACTCACACCTCCGTTGTACTTTCACAACATTCTTGAATTTCAAGTACCACTTCAAAATGGCCTTAAACTCCCTGAATAACAATTATGATTCTACTATTTTCTTAGACTGTCCTGCCTATTGCATAGTGGTGCTAACATTCATTTGATAAACACCATCTTTTGAGTGAATGTCATGCTACACATTGCTACCTAGTTCAATTCAACTTCAAAAAGTAACACATTGATAACATCTTTTAATATGTAAAAATACTTCTGGCA
The DNA here is from genome assembly GCA_007922755.1 of Pedetes capensis. Lineage (NCBI taxonomy): Eukaryota > Metazoa > Chordata > Mammalia > Rodentia > Pedetidae > Pedetes > Pedetes capensis. The sequence continues at coordinate 1,191 of VMDO01034194.1, read as the reverse complement.
CCCCTGATATTATGCTAATCCTGAATTTTTCCTTTTACAATATTATGTATTCTATTCATTTTATTTATATAAAAGTATTACAGTTGGACTTTATAGACCTACTTTTATTTATAGATGATATTTGATGAAGAAATATCTAGGCCAGAAGAAAATTTGTAAGCATAAGCATTTCAGTTAACTTCAGGGGAAATTATGGATAATATATTGTTCATTATAAAATCACTTCTTTTTATTATTGCCAGAAATACAGCCATAATAGCATTTTGATATCTTCCTTTTTGTTAAATGTACTCATCAGAGATAAAATATTTAATCTAATGAGGAGGAGTAGAATCTCTATGCCCACATCTCTGTTCTTATTTTCTCCAAGGAGGAAAATTGCACGGAGTCAGTTCTAAGTTTTAATGCATTTTTGTGAAAGTATAATTAACAAATTCTCTCCCTCTTCTTCCCCTTACCCTCATCTTTTTTTTTTCTTTCTTTTTTTTTTTTTTGCAGTACTGGGGGTTGAACCCAGGGCCTTGTGCCTGCATGCTTTGCTAGGGCTGGACCACTGAGCTGCGCTCCCAGCCCCCCCTTTTTTTTATTAGAAATTTTTAATGTACGTCATAATGCGATTCATTTTGACATGCTTTTCATTGTGACAATTTTCATATATGCAATTTGATAAGCATTATTTATATAGGTTACCCCTTACCCTCCTCTATGTTTCCCCCCTCCCCCCTCCTATCTAAGTTTCCCATCCAACTCTTCTCTATCTTTTACTATATAGTAATTTTCTATATGTCCTTGGGTTCCATTTCTGTTTAAGATAGAAACTTTTCCTGTAGTGGTCTTTGTTTCTATCTTGTTAGAACAATTACATGCGATTTTTAGTCCATTTTTGAAACAATTAACAGAATCAAGGAAACCGCCACAGAATGGGAAAAAAACTTCGCATTTTATACATCTGACAAAGGTCTAATTACTAGAATTTATAAAGAACTCAAGAAAAAAAAAACCCAAAAACCAAATAACCCAATACACAAATGGGCAAAGGAACTGAGTAGACAGTTCTCAAATGAAGAGGTCCATAAAGCCATGAAACACATGAAAAAGTGTTCAATATCCCTAGCCATTAGGGAAATGCAAATCAAAACAACACTGAGATTTCACCTTACACCAGTAAGAATGGCCAAGATCAATAAAACA
>VMDO01034193.1:6992-17347 GCA_007922755.1 Pedetes capensis | reverse complement strand
TTTTTTTTTTTTTTTTTTTTTTGCTGTCCTGGGGATTGAACCCAGGGCCTCATGCCTGCATGTTTTGCAAGTGCTGGATCATTGAGCTGCACCCCCAGCCCATTTTTTTTACTTTTTGAGACAGGGTCTCGCTAAGTTATGCAGACTGCCTCTGGTCTCGAACTTGCGATCCTCCCACCTCTGCCTCCCGAGGCGCGGGGATTACAGGTGTGCGCTACTGCGCCCGGCAACACAGCAGAATTCTATGAAACCTTCAAAGAGGGATTAATACTTATGCTATTCAAACTATTTGATACAGTAGAAAAGGAATAGGCACTTCCAAACTCATTCTATAAAGCCAGTATTATCCTGATGCCAAAACTGGGCAAACACACTTCAAAGAAAGAAAATTACAGAACAATTTCCCTGATGAACATTGATGCAAAAATCCTCAATAAAATTCTGGGAAACTGAATTCAGCAACATATAAGAAAGATCAGAGCAATCAGACATGAGAAAGATATCAAAAGGATACAGTAGGCAAAGAAGAGTTCAAATTATCCTTATTTGCCAATGACATGATCATGTCCCTTAAAGGCTCCAAAAATTCCTTTAGAAAACTCTTAGAGCTGATTAATACCTTCAGCAAAGTAGCAGAATATAAAATTAGCATGAAAAAAATCAGTAGCCTGCCTTTACACCAATTGTGAACAGAATGAAAAGGAAATTAAGGCAATAATCCCATTTCCAATAATCCACCCAAAATCAAAATTTAAGCATCAATATACCCTGAAGATCTCTACAAGGAAAACTTCAAAACACTAAAGAAGGATACTACAGAGAATGCTGGAAGATGGTGGGATCTCCTTGCTTATGGATCAGGAAAATCGCTATTTAAAAGATGTCTATATGCCAAAAGCAACTTACAGATTTAATACAATCCCCATTAAAATTCCAATGACAAACTTTGCAGAAATAGAAACAAATAATAAAATCCATATGGAAGCATAAAAATGCATATAGCCCAAACAATGTTAGGCTGCAAAAACAACACAGTTAGGATCACTATACCTGATGTCAGACTATACTACAGAGCTATAGTGGCAAAAACAGGTTAGTACTGGCACAAAAATAGGCTGGAAAATACGGAACAGAATCAAAGACCCAGAGATATACCCATGAACTAGAGCTACCTGATTTTTGACGAAGGTGCTAAGGACACTCAGTGAAGAAAAAATAGCCTCTCCCACAAATGGTGCTAGGAAAATTGGATATTCATTTGCATAAAATTGAAAATAGAACCATATATCTCAATTTATACAATAGCTAATTTGAAATGAATAAGAGACCTTAACATACAATGGGAAACCTTAAAACTACTAGAAGAGAAGGTAGGAAACATGTTACAACACATAGGTATAGGAAAGTATTTGCTTAACAAAACTCCAATTGCCCATGAAATGGCACCAAGAATTAACAAATGGGATTACATGAAATTAAAAATCTTCTGTATAGCAAAAGAAACAATCAATAGAATTAAGGGAGAGCTACAGAATGGGAGAGAATCTTTGCATCCTAGACATCAGAGGACTGATTTCAAGAATACACAAGGAGCTTAAGAAAGCAAATATCACAACAATAAATAACCCAATACATAAGTGGACAAAAGAAATGAACAGACATTTCTCAAAAGAAGAAATTCAGAGGATCAAGAAACACAAGTAAAATGTTCAATATCCCTAGCCATGAGGGAAATGCAAATCAAAACAACACTGAGGCTCCATCTCACTCCAGTAAGTATAGCCAAGGTCAACATACAAATAATGACAAATGCTGGCAATGATGCAGCGAAAAAGGATCACTTTTACACTGCTGGTGGGATTGTAAAGCAGTCCAATAACTTTGGAAATCAATATAGAGATATCTTAGAAAACTAAGAACAGAACTGCCATACCACCCAGCTATACCACTCCTGGGAAGATACCCAAAGAATGATAAGTCATCATACTATAGGGACACCTGCATTTCCATATTTAATGCAGCACTCTTCACAATTGCAAGGGTATGAAATCAACCGAGAATGTTCATGAACAGTGGAATGGATAAAAAAGTCGTGGCATATATACACAGTGGAAAATTACTCAGCAATGAAAAAGAATGAAATGTCATTTTCAGCAAAATGGGTGGAACTGGAGAATATCATCCTAAGTGAACAGACACAGGTCCCAAAGAGATATATCATATGTTCTCACTCATATCTTGGAGCTAAAGCTAACTTAAAGAAAAAATTACTATAAATACTGTAAATATATAGATATATTTCAAAAGAACAATAAGGTTTATCAAAGAGGGGAAAATATGAGTAGAAAGAAGCAGAAAGGGATCGGTGGGGGGAGCAAAGACTATGAAAGGGGTGATGAGGAAGGGAAATAATACAGAAGTTTAAAAAAGGGGAGAGGGCAATTTCGAGTTGCAACCACATGAATACATGGGAAAAAACAGGGGAATGTAACCCATAATTGCATATGATTTTTACCACATATTAATCAAAGGATTTCATAAATTATGTAAGCTGATGTAAGTGTAACCAAAAGCTATGTAATAGGTGAAGAATGGAAATTTAAAAAGCCTTACTACTCTGCATTTCACTAACTTTAATTAATACAAAAGGAAAATCATACTTTCTATAAGATGTTGAGCAAAGAACTTCATTTCATAACCACTGAAATAAATGATAGCTATGGTTACTATTATATATTAATTTTGTCTTTGCTATTTGAATGTTGTAGTACAGAGAAGTAAGCTTCCTGGACATGCCTCAAGTGTATTTTACCTTGGAGGTCTTAATAGATCTTTGGTTCTTTAGACTCAAAAATGATAAGTCAAGGGAAAGATAAGTAATAATTCTTTGCATTCATGCTCTCTTCGCCCATTCCACTTTGCACAAAGACTAATTGTACAATGCATTCATGCTCTCTTCGCCCATTCCACTTTGCACAAAGACTAATTGTAACAATTACTACATTCTTTTTAACAAATTGCGTTTAGTTCAACAAATGTTATCTGAAGTCCTACCATGTGCCAGTCACTGTGCTAGGCACTGAGGTGAGAGATGGATGATACATGGTCTTTAGCTTCAAGAAGCTTGTGAATTAATACGGATGACAGACAACAGGTGCCTTAAAACTGTGCTGCAAGTGATTTGATGGTAACATAGTCAAAACTGTAGGAAAATTGTAGCCGACCCAGTTAGTTAAGGCTGAGGCTCAGAAGGTAGATAGCATTCATAGAAGCATTTAGCATTATCAGAGTATGAAGTCAAGAGAAGATGAAAGGTAAATTTGAAAGTGAATTCTGGAGTCAAGTCATGGATGCCATTGACAAAGTCAGGGGTTTTATCCTTTAGGTTAGAGGTCAGAGATCAGAAGACCAAGAACCACATATAGCTGATATAGATTTTGTATGCTCTCTTTTTTGAAAAATAATTTCACATAAATATGAAAACAATTTTACTTAGAAATCTCAGTGACCATGTGTGGGAGAAATCTATAAACTCATATTTCCACATGGTATCAATTAACAGAAGCTGAGATATAGCAGCCTACAAAATGCTAGGCACTGGGAAATTCGCCACTGTCCCCATCCATCCCTCTTTATTACACTTGGCCTATGGCACTCATTTTTATTACATAGTTTACACCTACAGACTTTAGAGACTGCTTTGTACTTCCTCCCTTGTCCAGCTCTTAGCAAACACATAAAAGCAAACACATAAAACACATAAAAGACACCTGTCAGAAAATAGTAACAGTAACTAACATGTATTTAACTCTAAATGTCAGAAATTATGCTAATAATTTTACATTGATTATCTCTTGGGAAGTTATATTATTATCTTTATTTTACAGATAAGCAATGTGAGATTTAGAAAGGCTAATGAAATTATCTTAAATGTATGCTCTTAAACATTTTGTAGCAATGCATACTGGAGGTATGGTCCTCATAAATAGCATTATGAGAAGAAAGGGAAAGGTAGAAACAGGAAGAACTATGGTGGAGTACACATACTGAAGTGTATAATGTTTCTCATTTTGCATTTGTATGTCTTGAAAGTGAAAGTCCTTTTAGAATAATTAAAACCTATTCAGTGGAAGACTGCTTGCAATTAATTGAGGATTTATGCCACCCAAACTGCCATTAACCTGCCAACCTCCTATACGTATAAATCTAAACTTGACCAAAAACAAACAAAAAAAAAATAGATGACACAAAGCAGACCAACAGTGATATACAAACTCTGTCAATACCGTATTTGAAAGGACAGTCTCTTAAGAGAACAAAAAGGCAGAAAGACTAATTTTCCTAAGTGTTGGGATAAATTTCAAAAGAAAGGAAAGAATATTTTATGCTAAAGACTCAGGAGAAAAATAACATGAAATTTTAGAAAACAATCTGGTATTTTCAGCAAGTTGCAAGAAAACATTACCTCTCTAAATCAGAAGCAGAACACCACAGGGAAAAACTGGTAGAGATAAAAGATACTAGAATGACGTGGAAATATACAGCTAAGTAATGGAAAAGCTGTCAAGGAAACTTTTAACATGCAGTAGCACCATTACAATAATTACTGGAGACAGAAAAAATAGAAGGAAGAGTAAAAAATTCTACTTTCTGAATGGCAGGAATATGGAAATATTTAGGAATAAATCAGATCCTGAAACATAGAGAATTTAATGAAACCCTGAGAGAAAAGTCATCTGTAGTCATTTTTCTTTCTGGAGTCCTACCAATTGGTCAATAGGTGGATTGTTGTTGTTGTTGTTAGGTACCATCGAGTTGGTATCCGACTCAAGTGACCCTCATAGGATTTTCAATGGCTGACTGTTTTGGGATTGCCTTGGGAGTGGATTGCCAGGCCCTTCTCCCATTTTTGAGGTGCTGGGAGTTGAACTCGGGACCTCAGAGACTGCAGCGCAGTGCTCTACCAACTGAGCTAAATCCCAGCCCAAACTGTATATGGAAGGGATATAAAGAAAACCATCCCCAAGAACATAACAAAACTGCAAAAAACTAAGGACAGTGATTAAAATCACAAAAACAAAGATGGGAAAGATAAGCTTCAAGTGAACAAAAGACAGAAGAATGATATCTGCAAATTTCTGAAAAAAATGATAGTCAATATAAAACATTAAGAAAAGTTTCATCAAGAATTACTGTAAATTTAAGATCGTTTCAAACAAGCGAAAACTCACAGAGTCTATCAATGCCATGTCTGTCACCAATACAAACACTTGAAAGAGTTCTTCAGTGCAGAAGTAAGATAAACCAGAAGGAAGTTGAGAAATTCAAGGATGAATAGAAAACACCAAAAAAGAATAAATATCAGCTGGGCATGATGATGCATGCCTGTAATCCTAGCACTTGGGAGGCAGAGACAGGAGGATTGATGCAAGTTCAAGACTAGCTTGTGCTGAATAGTGAGTTCCAAGCCAGCCTGGGATATACAGAGAGACCCTATATCAAGAAAAAAAAAAAAAAAAAAAAAAAAAAAAAAAAAAAAAAAAAAAAAAAAAAAAAAAAAAAAAAAAAAAAAAAAGAAAGAAAAAAAAAAGAAAAAGAAAAAAAGAATAAAATCTGGGTAAATGTAATTGAACCATATAACTAGAGTTCATAAAGAATTCTATGAAATGATGAGAAGGAAGGAGAGTTGTAGAAATATGTACATGATATTTTAACCAGCCCTCTATGGAAGAAAAATAGTCGATCAATAGGTGACAATGTTCATTCTTACCAGTAATTAGATAATGGACATAATTAACCAAAATTAAATACCAATAAATGCCAGAATACTAGAATTGAAAGATTTGTTATACCAATGTTGTAGAATAACAGGAATTCTCTTTCATAGATGGTGGAAATTAAATTATTAGATTCACTTTGGAAAACAATATAACTACAAAAATTGATGGGAAAAGGACCTGGCAACCCCATCCCAAAAATCAATCTGCCATTGAAAACTCTATGAACAGCAGAGAAGCACTGACAATAGTGTTTCACTTGTTGTATACAGGGTTGCTATGAGTTGGATACTGACTCGACAGCACCTAACAACAACAACAACAACAAAAATTGAAGATTGCCAGGCTTCATTACCCACCAACTGCATTATATATTCCATTCCATCATATATATGTATATGTATGCTTTCAGCCATACCACTGTGGCATCTAATCTCATCAGATCTGGGAAGCTAAGCAGGGTTGAGCCTGATTAGTACTTGGATGGGAGACCTCCTGGGAACACCAGGCGCTGTGGGCTTGGGAGAAGGACTCAGCAGCCCACTCTCAAAAAACAATCAGCCATTGAAAACCCTATGAATAGTAGAGAAGCACTGACAATACTGTTTCATCTATTGTACATAGGGTCGCTATAAGTCTGACACCAACCTGACAGCACCTAACAACAACAATACACACACACACACACACACACACACACACACATATGTAAACTCCAATTGAAATGTGAGTACATGTACACCAAAAGACAAGCTCAAGAAGATCCTTAGGAGTATTATTTGTAATACTTCACATTGAAATAATCAAATATCTACCAACAGTGGAATAACTGAAGCTTGGCATCATCACACAATGGAGTGGCATAAATCCAGGAATCAGCAAATTGTAGTCCATGGTTCAACTGTGGCCCGCTACTTATGTTTGTAAATATATAAAACCTTGGTATTCTGTCACATATTGGCAATAGCCATTTTCATGCTATAGTGGTAGAGCTGAGTAGTTGCAATAAAGGCAATCTGATTTGCAAAGCCAAAGTCTTTTACTGTCTTCATGTACACAGAAAAAGGTTACCAACTGTGCTATATATCAGTGAAAACAAAGACACTATATCAGCATGTGTTAGTAAGTATGAATTTTATAAATAAAATTTTAGTAGAAGAATCCAAACAAAAAATTACTTAATATTGTGTTTAAAACTATATTTCTGGACTCCTTTTCCTGCCTCTAGTGGGTTTTTTTTTTTTTTCTGTTAAAATTTAAGTTTACCCTTTTGGTTGCCCAGCACAAAAAATCTATGTCCTCATATCCAAGCCATCAGAAAATCATGTTGGATTTGCCTTTGAGATACAGTAAGAGCACAGTTACACATCCTCACCTCCTCCTCTACTGTGCTGCCTCAGCTCACCATTATCTCTCATTTGGATGATAGCAATCAGCCTCCTTATTGATGTATCTTCTTCTACCTTTGGCCCCATTCACAAAACCCAGAGTCCTCTCATTAAATAAAATCAGATCATATTACTCGGCCCAAAACTCTTGACTAGCAAGCCTTCCTTCTTATTCAGTGCTAAAGCCCAAATTCTCACTATTCCCCATCCAGCCTTACCTGACTCTCTGACCTCTCCTCGTCCTCCTCTCCCCCACACTCACTCTGACCAGGCACATTGGTCTATACATTCTTCCCAAGTACATCAGTACTCTCCTGCCTCAGGGCCACTGCTCTTGCTACTTGTTTCATCTGTTATTCTCTTCTTCTATATATACATTTGCTCATTCCTTCAACTAACTCAGGTCTTCACTCAAATATTTTGTCAGTAAAATTTTGCTTTTCCATCCTACTTAAAAATATAACTTCCCCACTTTTGACCATCACTTGCCTTTACTTATCTGTGAAATATTTGTTGTTGTTAGGTGCTATTGAGTCAGGTCCAATTCATAGTGACTCTGTGTACAAAAGAATGAAAGAAACATTCCTTGACGCTGTGCCAAGCCTGGCACTATGTCAGTGCTTCTCTGCTCTTTATAGGGTTTTCAATGGCCGATTGTTTTTCGGAACTGTCTAGGGAGTGGATTGCCACATCCTTCTTCCATTTTTGCAGTGCTGGGATCAAACCCAGGGCCTCAGAGAGAGCAGAGTAGCACTCTACCAACTGAGCTAAATCCTAGCCCAAAAGTCAATTTGGTACCATGCAAATCTAGGAGACAAGAACATGCATATGCTTTCTGCGTTTACTTGTGTGTTTAAAAGGAAGAATAAAAAAAACCTTGAGATACTTAACTTTGAGGCCTCCTTTTGGAGACCTTAGATAAGGAGGGGGGCTAGATTTGTTGGTTCAGCAAAAGGTTGAGTTTTGTCTTGTTCGCTCAAGCTATTATTTGGGGGTTAAGCCTATTATGAAGTATATATAGATTTGGATTGTCTCTTAGGTCAAAGAAGCCTGTATATGGTTAAAAGTGTCCTGTCCTTTTATAAAAAGAACGTAGCTGTAGAATAGTACAATTAATGTTTCTGTGTCTTGGCTGAGTCTTTTGATCTCCTAGTCTGTATGAGAGTCACACAGTGATGACAAAGGAAATATCGATATCTAAGAGGCAAGTCATTAAGAACTGAGAGAGTTATTCATTTGTAAGCAAGATCATTAGTTTAGCCTTTCAGTAGGGTGTCAGATCTGGATAGAGGAGGCGTTTCCCATCTAACAGAAAGGAATGAGAGATCTTAGGACCTCTTGCTATATTCCTTCCCTAAGGGGGGTGTCCCTCCACCATAGATGTAGAGGGAATTTTCCTTGGTGCCTGACCATTGGCAGGGTACCAGTGAGACTCGTTCACATTCTGCTGACATAGTCTGAAATGATCACTTCAGCTCTCACTCAGCCACTTTGGAGAGAGCACAGTGAGATCTCCTCTCAGTGGCTACTCTTCCAGGGAGACCTTGAACAACAGCCCTGGACACTACTATTTTGTCATGTTTGATGTTTAGCCAGTTGTGATACTTTTGACTATTTAAGACTCAGGTGAAGGAGTAATTTCTCAGGATCCACGAGAACTTTGGGATTCTCTATAAGTCCAAACTCTACAGCAAGTAAAACATTAGGTCCCTGGTCAGTGGTATATAATTGCCTCTCTTTAGACTTGGCATTCCCTTTCCTATAAAGATCAGAACAGATCCAGCCAGAATAATGAAAGAAGACTCAAAAGAAAGAGACATATCTCTTGGTCACAATGCATTGGAAACTAGTAGCTGTAGGGGGCTCTAAATTTCCTTTTAAGATATATTGGTTACCTTATGTAACATTGATGTCTCAAAACAGGGGATTGGTCATCCAGGTTGGGCATCTCCTTTGATCTAGATTAAAAAACAAAGCTTTTCAATCCAGTGGCAATAGAGAAACCCTGGTATAGGCAAAACAGACATTGTGGAATAAAATGGTTTTGTAGTCTGGAGCACAGATGCATATACTGAGGAGAGCTGTAAGCATAAAGGAGCAAAGACGTCATGATCCCAAATGTAGGAAGGGGAGCTTATGCCTCATAATAAAGTAAATCTAATTGTAACCAAGCAGAGGATATTAAGACTGAAATCAGGAATTGGGTTTGAATGTCCAACATGTCTTTTGGTCCTTGCAGCACTAGAAAAAGTTTCCCTGTGGAAAAACAAGCTGGGGAGAAAGGGAGCTCATGTTTGTCTGCTTTCTTTGAGACTCAAAGTTTAGGGCTTGTGTCTCCAGAGGGAAAGCAATTTTCCCCAGGGTTACCAATGTTTTAAAGGGAGTGACCTGGGAGACAACCAGACTTTCAGGTTTATGAGTGTCACAAGAAATGGCCAAATTTTGAGAATGTTTGAAGGGTGTTGATCCCATTTATAGACTTTATTGAGAATTCCCCATTGAGACACCTATTTGAGGGAGGTTTTTTGACCTTTTGCTAGGCTATAGGTAAAACTTGGATCTTTAGGGAGTAAAGGTTTGAATTTCCAAGTTAGCTGGTAGAAAATTGTCTCATGGCATTTTTGCATGCTGAGAATTACTGACCTGTGCAGGGGTTGCTGGAATCCCCATGAGAGCCTGAGAGTTGAGGAAGCTTAGCCTGCCTGAGTCTCCAAGAGAGAGCAAACCCCTGGGTGCATGGCATGAGCTGAGTGAACTGGAAGGGGTGTGGCCCACATCAGCTAGAGACTGTTCCTCCATGTGAGGGTTATTGGGACATTAGGTTCCCACCCCTGACTGAGAAAGTAGAGAGGCATGTAATTCCCAAGAAAGTGGAAGCTTGTTAGGTTACAGTGGCCAGAATCATCTCAGCACCAGGCTGAGATGGGCTGCTGAGGGGACAGGCCATCTGCGCATTAAGGGAAAAAGAGAAGAGCTTCTGTGAGTGACTGCCAAGTGAGTGAAATTGTCCCAAGGCAAAGGGTTAGTGATTTTAGAAGGACGGCAGAGACAGAACTCTGGAGGCAGCTAGAGTTACAGGAAAATCTGGGCAGAAGAGAAAGGAAGCTAGTTTCACCCAGGTTTTCTTTCTTTCTTTTTTTCTTTTTCTTTTTCTTTTCCTTTTTTTTTTTTTTTTTTTTTTTTTTTTTTT
>VMDO01034192.1:0-17239 GCA_007922755.1 Pedetes capensis | reverse complement strand
CTCTTAGTACTTTGATGGGAGACCACCTGGGAACACCAGATACTGTAGGCTTAGGAGAAGGACTAGGCAACCCATTCCCAAAAAACAATCAGCCATTGAAAACCCTATGAATAGCAGAGAAGCACTGACAATAATGTTTTCCTCTGTTGTACATAGGGTCAGCACCTAACAACAACAATAACAATCACCCCAAGGCCAACTAAAAGATACCTATGGACAAACCTTATGCACCACAAGCTATTGAATTTCAGTTTTTCTGATTCTAAACCTGTTTCACACTCCCTCTCATGGAAACCAGAGCAAATTCTGTTGCCCACTTTTCCTCCCTCCTCCCTCTGCCTATGGATCAAGCCTGGTGCTTCCTTGAGTTGATCTGTAGACCTGCCCACCTCCTCTTGGGATTTGTGAGCAGAATCAGCTATCTTTTCATTTGTAAACATCTTGTGCGATCTCTGGGTACTTGCATCCTTGAATAATCAATCTATATTTTAAAACAATGACATGATGTAATTAATAATCAAAACAGTCAAGACACCTAACAACAACTGTGTTTAAGGATTCCAGTGTTTAAGAAGAGCATTAACATAATGAGAAGAGAAAAAGAGTAAAAACAAGATGGTAGAAAAAATGATCAGATCCTTTTTTAAAAAATCAAAACAGTAATAGAACTTAGACAAAATGAAGGACAGAGAGAATAGCCTAATAAAATTAATAGTGCTTCAGTGATTTCTGAAACAGTATTATAGTCTAATATTGTTATAATGAAAGTTCTCAGAGAAGCAGGAGAAAAACAGTATTTAAGGAAATATTGGCTGAAACTTTTCTAAACTTGATGAAAACTCAATCCAAATTTCCATGAATCTCAACAAACATCAAGCTATAACAACTTGTCGTCTTAAAGATGTCAAGTCAGAAGCTGGGCAGGATGGCTCAAGCCTATAATCCCATAATCCCAGCAACCAGTGAAGACAGGAGGATTGTGAGTTGGAGGCTAGAGACAGCCTGCATAATTTAGCAAGACCCTGTCTCAAGATAACAAAATAAATAAATAAATAAATAAATAAATAAATAAATAAATAAATAAATGAATGAAAAGGGCCTGGGGTGCAGCTCAGTGGTAGAGTGCTTGCAAAGTATGCTCAAGGGCCTGGGTTCAGCTCCCTGGTCAAAAAAAAAAAAAAAAAGAAAAGAAAAGATCCCAGGTTGCATCAAAGTATTCCTTCTTCCTGGCTAATTATTACGAAAAATAGAGCTGTACACTGTCTTCTTTCCAAGTTCTTATTATCATTTTTCTGTCCAGGAACCAATGTTACTCTCTATTGACAAGAACTGTACAAATCACTCTGATCTATTCTTCTTCTCTCTGTAGAAATGTCAAGAGGTTTTAACCCTTCTGTATTTAATGACAATTTGTACAGATAAGCTGAAAATGAAATCCTCCCTTGCAATTATAATTTATTTTTGCAAGTTACTGTCGTTGTTGGGTGCCATTGAGTTAGATTCAACTCATAGCAACCCTATATCCAGCAGAACAAAACATGACTCAACACTGTCATGCACTTGACCTTTTTATGCTGGAGCCCAAAGTTGTAGACACTATATTGATTCTCATTTTTTGCATTGTGCTACGTCAACAAAAGGAAGTCCCAGGGGCTTTACTCCATTCTTGTCATTAAGGTCAACTCTAGCTGGAGGAGGCAACTCTTCCCCATGTGTCTCTTGAATCCCTTCGAGCCTGGGGGGCTCATTTTCCAGCACTATATTTGACTGTGATTTTCTGCTATTCATAGGATTTTCAATGGCCAGTTGTTTCAGGAGGGGGCTGCTGAGTCCTCCCTAGTCTGTCTGAAAGCTCAGCTGAAAACTGTCTCCCATGCTTGTCCCTTCTGGTATTTGAAATACAAGCTTTCAGCATCACTGCAACATGCAACTCCCCACAGCATGATAAAGTGACATGTGGGGGGTTGCATGTTACAAGGATAAAGAATTCACCATTCATTTCTTTTAGCTTACTGGGAATTCAAAGTGACTTATTTCATTTCTCTTTCATTGTTCTTTTTATTCACTCTAATTTCACTCTTAATTTTTGTTAGCTCTCATTTTACATGAAATTCTATAAAGGAGTTAACTAGTACAGCCAACACCTCCTAGCTAAAAAGAGCATAAATAAAATCCCTTTAGATATAAGTGGTAGTCTCTAGCTTGGGGCCTTCAGTCAAATATAATATTTCTGGGTATCAGAATGAAACAAAACCATAGGAAACACTCTAAGACATTATTTAATTCAGTTTCCAAAACCATATAACCGAGAGATTGTATTCATTAGAAGGTGAGAAAAAAACTAAGCTCTGTGGTACACACCTATAATCCCAGAGACTCAAGAGGCTAAGTGAGAAGGATTTCAAGTTTGAGGCCAGAGGTTGCCTGTGAGACTTAGCATGACCCTGTCCCAAGAATGATAATAATTTAAAAATATAGGGCTGAGGATGCAACTCTATAGTAGAGTACTTGCCTAGCCTTTATGAGGCCCTAGGTTCAACATCCACTACTGCAAAACATAAATATATGTTGTTGTTAGGTGCCATCGAGTTGGTGTCCAACTCATAGTGACTCTCATAGGGTTTTCAATGGCTGACTGTTTCAGGATTGCCTTGGGAGTGGATCGCCAGGTCCTTCTCCCATTTTTGCGGTGCTGGGAATTGAACTCGGGACCTCAGAGACTGCAGCGCAGCGCTCTACCAACTGAGCTAAATCCCAGCCCAAATAAATATATACATAAATAAATACATGAATACATAAATAAAATAAAAGGTGAGTAAACTGATGTAATTAGTTTGCAGTGGTAGGTTATGAGGCTATGAATAAAATTCTTTCTCAATCTTTTCTTTTCTTTTTTTTACTTGTTTTTTTGTAAGATTCCCCATCCAGCTTCACTGAGAATTAAAAATTGTATGTAGTACATCTGTAGTGTTCAGTGAGATGGTTTGATATAGGATTACATTATAAAATGACTAGCATAATCAAGCTAATAAACATGTCCAACACCTCGTATCATTAACTACTTTTGATAGCTATATGAAGCTGAGCTTTAGGTCAGCTGGTAGAGTGCTACTCTGTTATATGAGGTCCTGGGTTCAATCCCCAGCACTGCAAAAACAGGAAAAGGACCTGGCAACCCACTTCCGAAACAATCAGCCATTGAGGAGAAGCACTGACATAGTTTTAGACATGGCACAGTGCCAGGGAGTGTTTCATTCTATTGTACATAGAGTGACAGTAAGTCAGACCCATTTGACAGCACCTAACAGCAAACAGGGCTGGGATTTAGCTCAGGTGGTAGAGCGCTGCTCTGCAGTCTCTGAGGTCCTGAGTTTGATTCCCAGCACTGCAAAATGGGAGAAGGACCTGGCAATCTACTCCCAAGGTAATCCAGAAACAATTAGCCATTGAAAACCCTGTGAGGGTCACTATGAGTCAGACTTGACGCGACAGCACCTAACAACAACAACAGCAGCAAACAACAATATTTAAGATATACTATCTAGAAAATTACAAGTATACAATACAGTATTATTAACAATCACCATAAGTATTCTAGAATTTATTCATCCTTCTTAAATGAAATTGCTTATCCTTTCATCAACATCTTCTCATTTAACTTACCCCAGCCCCTGACAACCACCATCTAGATTCTACATGTAAGTAAGATTATGAAGTATTTGTCTTTCTCTACCTGGCTCATCAATTTCACTTGAGCAGTATGTCTTCTAGGTTCATCCATGGGTTCAAACTTCCAGTGCTGAATAAATAAATAAATGAATAAATAAGAATATCTATTTTCAATTTTTTCTGCATCTATTGAGATTATTATATGATTTTTATCATTTGTTTTTTTAGGGTGATAAGTACATTTGCTGATTTACATATTTTAAACCATCTTTGCATCCTAGGGATAAATTGCATTTGATCATGGTATATGATTTTTTTCAATATGCTATTAAATTGTGCTTGCTAGTATATTATTGAGAAATTTTGCAAATATATTTATCATGGATATTGGCCTGTGATTTTCTTTTGCTTTTACAGTATTTGTCTGGCTTTGCTATCAGGGTAATTCTGTGCTTATAACATGGGTTTGGAAGCATTCCTCTTTAAATTTTTGGAAGAGTTTAAGAATGATGGACAGTAATTCTTTTTTAAATGTTTGGTAGAATTCACTAGTGAAACCTTCAAGTCTTGGCCGCTTCTTTGTTGCAAGGTATTTTTATTTCTGATTTAATCTCCCTACTTGTTATTTATCTTGTTGGATTTCCTACTCTTCATGATTGAGCCTTGGTAGGCTGCATAATTCTAGGAATTGATTCATTTCTTCTTCTGAGTTATACAATTTTTTGGTGTGTAATTGTTCACAGAGTCTTCCCTAATTTTCTTCTATTTCTGTATTGTAAGTTGTAATATCTTCTTTATCATTTATAATTTCTTTTTGTTAGTTCAGGCTTTTGTTTTGGTTTTGTTTTCTTTCTTTCTTTCAACGCCTAGAATACATTATCCACTGTCACTTGGTTTCCTTTGAGAAATCTACTTTTAGTGTCATGGAGTTTCCTTTATAGGAGAAGAATCAAATTTACTATTTACTCATTTTGTTTTTATTTTTGTTGTTGTGGTTGTTGTTGTTATTTTGCAGTACTTGGAAGTTGAGCAAGGCTTCACACATACTTGGCAAGTGCTCTACCAGTGGGATGCTCTCCTGTCCATTTTTTAGTTTTTATTTTGAGACAAGGTCTCTCTGAGTTAACATAGGCTGCCTCTGCTCTCAAACTCATGATCCCCCTGGCTTAGCCTCCAAAATCACTGGGATTTCAAGCATGGACCACAGCACCCGGCTAATTTTGTTTTTCTTTTAAAAAATAATGACTCAATATCACTGATCCATTCTATTATTTTTCTAGTCTCAACTTCACTTATTTATTTTGAGTTATGATATTTCTCTCTAATCACTGTGGGCTTAGTTCTTCTTGTTCAAGTTCTTTGAGTTTCAAAGTTAGGTTGTTTATCTGAGATATTTATCATGATAAATTTCCCTCTTAGAGATGCTTTTGCTGCATCACATACACTTAGGTATGTTGTGTTTCCATTTGCTTTTCTTTCAGAATATTTTTATTTTCCTTCTGATTTCTTCTTTGACTTATTTGTTGTTCAGAATACACTGGTTAATTTCCACATATTTGTAAGTTGTTTCAGTTTTCCCTCTGTCACTGGTTTTTAGTTTCATATCACTGTGGTCAGAAAATATATCGGTTGTAATTTCAATCTTCTTAAATTTAGCTGCATGTGGCTTATGGCCTAAGTATGATGGACCTTGAAGGGTATTCTATGTACACTGGAAAAGAAGGTATATTCTGTCACTATTGGATGAAATAGTCTGTATATGTCTTTTAGGTCCATTTGTTCTGTGATGTTGTTCAAGTCCACTCTTTGCTTACAGATTTTTTGTCTGGACAATATCTCCATTGTTGAAAGTGGTGAGCTGAAGCCCTTGATTAGTATTGCATTGCTATTTCTACCCTCAGTTCTACTAATATTTGCTTTCTATATCTTTAGATATTCTAACTTTTAACTTCATGTAATTTTGTCTTTTCCTTTTTTCCTGTCTTTTAAATAATGTTTTAATTTTCTCATGAATGATGTTTTTGATTTCATGATACAACTTGTCTGATCTTCAATCATTAGTGTCCAACATATCCAGTCTGTTCTTCAGATGATCTGTGAACTCAGGTGGGATATACTGAAGGTCGTACCTTGGGTCTCATACACTTATTCTAATTTTCTAAGACTCATTTTGAACCTGCAGTTGATGGTCTGATCTACAATCAGCATCTGGTTTTGTTATGACTTTTGATATTGAGTTTTTCCATCATCTTTTGCCAAAAATGAGTCAATTTGGTTCCTATATGTTCCATCTGATGAATTCCACGTGTGTAGTCATTGTTTATGTTGGTCAAAAATGTATTTGTGATTAAAAGTTCATTGGTCTGACAAAATTCTATCATGTGATCTCCAGCATCGATTCTATCATCAAGTCCGTATTGTACAACCACTGAGTCTTCTTCTTTGTTTCCAACTTTTGCATTCCAATCACCAGTAATTATCAGTGCATCCTGATTGCTTATTCAATCAATTTCAGACCACAGGAGATGGGAAAAATCTTCTCTGTTTTCATTTATTTCCTTAGACGTGAGTGTATGAATTTGAATAATAGTCATGTTAACTGGCATTCCTTGTAGGTGTATGGATACTGTTTTATCACTGATAGCATTGTACTTCAGCACAAATCTTGAGATTTCTTTTTTTATGATGAATGCAATCTCATTTCTCTTTAAATTGTCATTTCCAGCAGAGTAAACCATATGATTATCTGATTCAAAATGGCCAATACAAGTCCATCTTAGCTCATTGATGCCTAGAATGTTGATGTTTATGTGCTCCATTTCTATTGTGATATCTAATATTCCTACATTTGTACTATGTACATACTATGTTCTAACTATTAATGGATGTTTACAGTTGTTCCTTCTCATTTTGAGTCATGCCACAGAAGCAAATGAAGGTCCTTTGGGCTTTACTACATTGCTGTCAGTAAGGTTGACTATGAGGAAGCAACTCTTCCTCAGTCATCTTTTGAATGGCTTCCAACTTGGGGGGCTCATTCTCTAGCCTTATATTGGACAGTGTTTCCCTGTTATTTATAGGGTTTTCAGTGACAAATTTTTTCAGGAGTGAGTCTCTCTATCATTCTCCCTAGTCTATCTTAGTCTGGAAGCTCAGGTGAAAACAGATCATGGGTGACCTGCTGGTAACTGTAAAAGCAGTGGCATAGCTTTCAGCATCCAGTAACATGTAAGTCCCCACAGTACCACAAACCAACAGATGTGTGAGGGTAATGGAAAACATGACAAATTTAAAGAACTAAACAGAAGATTTCAAAGGGCAACTTGAGAAGATAAAATCATATAATGACATATGCAAAGAGCTGGAGATAGAAAACCAAAGAGAAAAACACACTCTGTTTTTCTCAAATTTAATGAACTAAAGAAAAAGATTCAAGCCTTGTGTTGCAGTAATGAAGGATTCTACAGGGAAAATATTAAACAATGCAGGAAACATCAAAAGAAAATTGAAAGAATGCACAGAGATAATATACAAAAAAGAATTGGTGGATGATCAACTATTTCAAGAGGTTGTATATGATCAGAAACCAATGTTACTCAAAGAAGAAGTGGAAACTGCCTTAAAGGAATTAGCAAAACAATGCTCCAGGAGTTAAACAAATACCAGTCAGTACAGTTATTTCAACAAACAGATGCAGCACGGAAGGTGCTAACTTGTTTATTCCAAGAGATTTGACAGACACTACTTGGCCAACTGACTGGAAGAGATCCATGTTTATGCTTATTCCTAAGAAAGGGGATCCAAACAAATATAGAATTTATTGAATGATGTCATTAATGTCACATGCAAGGGAAATTTTCCTATAGATCATTCAAAAGCAACTGCAGCAGTATATAGATAGGGAATTGCCAGAAAATCAAGCCAGATTCAGAAGAGGTCTTGGAAACAGGGGCATCATTATTGATGTCGGATGGATATTGGACAAAAGCAGAGAAAAACAGAAAGATGTCTGTCTGTGTTGTATTATTTATACAAAGTCATTTGACTGTGTGGATCACAAAAAAATTATAGAAAATATTGCAAAGAATGAGAATATAAAACCACTTAATTGTACTCATGAAGAATCTTTACATCAACTAGGAGGCAGTCATTTGGACAGAACAAGAAAACACTGCCTGGTTTAAAGTCAGGAAAGGTATGCATCAGAGTTAAATCCTTTCATCATACCCCTCAATATCTATGCTGAGCAAATAATCTGAGAAGATAGACTTTATGAAGAATAATGTGGCATCAGGATTGGAGGAAAATTCATTAGCAATCTATGCTATGCAGATGGCACAGCTTTGCTTACTGAAAATGAAGACTATTTTAAACATTTACTGATAAAGATCAAAGAATAGGGCCTCAGTATTGTACCTCAACATCAATAAAACAAATGTTTTTACAACTATGTCAGTAAGCAACATCATGATAAACGGAGAAAAGATTGAGATTGTCCAACATTTTGCTTTACTTGGTTCTACAATCAACATGCACAGAAGCAGAAGTCAAGACATCAAAAGACGAATAGCATTGGGAAAAGCTGTCAAAAAAGACCTCTTTAATGTGTGGAAAAATAAAGATGTCACATTGAAGACCCAGCTGTGGCTGACTCATACCATGCTTGTGAAAGCTGGACAATGAATAAGGGAGACAAAGAATTGATGCTTTTTAATTATGGTACTGGAAACCAATATTGAATATGCCATGGACTGGCAAAAAATCAACAGATCCATCCTAGAAGCAAAACCAGAGTGCTCTTTGGAAGCAAGGATGGCTAGACTATAATATAAGTATTTTGGACATGGAGAAGGACATCATATATGGGAGAGTGGTGGGTCAACAAAAAAAGAAGGAAAAGCTTCAACTAGATGGATTAACACAGTGTCTGAAACAATGGACTTAAACATTTAAAAAATCATGTACATGGCACAGTGGCAAGGAGTGTTTCATTCTGTTGTACACTGGGTGAGTATGAGTTGGGCCTGACTGGACAGCCCCTAACAACAACAACCCTTCACTGGTGATGTACCCATTAGGTTATTAATACCCGTATCCTTTTGAAGGGTGCACATAATTTCTTTTTGTTCAAAATGGCTTTATATTTTATTTTAAAATGAAACTTTGTGTGTGATAACTCTATCCCATTTATATTTCATATTCTATGTCACATTTGACATCTTTTATATTTTGAATATTCATTAAAAGTTTATTTTAGTTATAATTCTTTCTAGTATTTTTTCTTTTAACTATTATACTCAAGTTAAAAGTAATTTAGACATAACAGTTGCAGTATTAATGTATTCTTAATTTGATTATATTCTTAGCTTTCTACTGAGTTTTTTACTTTCACATATTTTCATACTGTTACTTAGAAACTTTTTATTTCAACTTGAGCTCTCATTAGCATTTTTTGTAAGGCAGATCTAGTAGTGATGAACTCCTTCAGCTCTTAATTGTTAAGGAAAATTTTCTCTCTTCCATTTCTCAAAGACATCATTGCCAGGATAGTATTCTTTGTTGGTATTTTTTGGGAGGATTTTTGTGGTTTTTTTGTTTGCTTGTTTGTTTGTTTGTTTGTTGCTTTTCTTTCTTTTAGCAATTTGAATACATCACTCCACTGTCTCCTGGCCTGTAAGGATTCCTTTGGGAATTCTACTTTTAGTCTTATGAAGTTTCCTTTGTATGTGAATATTTACTTTGCTCTTGCTGATTTCAAATTTTTCTGTCTTCAACATTTGAGAATTTGATTGAAATATGTTTGAGCAAAGATCTCTTTATCTTTTATTCTAGTTTGGGCTTCTTGACATTTATAGATCTAGATGTTCATATCCCATTTCAGATTTGGGAAGGTTTATTATTTCCTTAAACAAATTTTCTGCCACTTTCTCTTTCTCTGTTCCTCCAGTACTTCCATAACGTGTTTGTGTGTGTGCTTGGTTATTCTTGATGTTTTCCACTTCTTTATTCAACTTTCATTTTGTGAGTGTATTGTTTTCTTGGCACTGTGGCATTGTCTGTGTTCTCTTGTAGCTCACCTAGCTTCTTTAAAATATTTATGTTTAATTCTTTGTCAGGCAGCTCTACAGGGTGCAGGATTGGTTATTCATGCTTTATTTTATACCTTTGGTGATATCATATTTCTCTGAATTTTCACAATTCCTGTGGACTCATGCTGGTGTATGCCCATTTGAAGAAGTTGGCATATTTTCCAATCTTTAAAGATTGGTTTCATCAGGAAAATCCACTCATTCTGTCCAGATACTAATATACTGTCTGTTGGGGTTCATGGAGGAGAGCGGTTCCTGCTGAAGTTGTTGGATGGGCTAGTTCGTTGCCTGACTCTGCAGGTAAGGAGAGCTGTTGCTTGGGTCTTGAGGAGAAGGGCTGAGAGCTATGGTATGAGGACCAGCCTGAAGCCTGCATCTGTGAGAACTGGGTTGGTGCTGTGACGGCTTTGAGTATTAATCTTTGAATACTGCCTGGCACTGGGTTGAGCCTAGCCTCAGTTCATGGAACCGGGCGTGATCCTGAATCTGCAGGAGCCAGCTTGATTCTGGTATCTACTAGGGTGAGCCTAGTAAATAGTTCCACTGCAGTTTAGAGATACAGGGGTTGGCTTTGTGCTTGAGCAAGGCTGGATCTTGGGTGAATGGGGCATGGCTTGATGCTTTCACTGAGAGTGATGGCCTAGAACCTAGAGACATGGGGACTAGCCTGGTGCTGGAGTAGGCCTATAGCTTGACATTTCAGGGTCTGGTATGGTATCAGAGCAGGCTTAGAGCCTGAGCCCTCAAGGGCAGGCCTGGAGACAGGATTCCTAGGGTGTGACATATGGTCATTGGCAGTAAGGTTAGGCCTGGGACTTCATCTCAGAGCTGCCCTAGTGCTGAGCAAGGCCTGGGACCTTGGGCTGTGTCATCCAGCCTGGGGCTGAGTTTCACTAGGGTGAGCCTGGTGCTGAGGTCCTTAGCAAATCTAGATGATCCTTTGAGTCACTCCACATAGAAAGTGTCTCCATGTCATGCTGCTGGGCTCAGAGAAAGGATGAGATAAATGGTATGAAACAGTTCTTTCTATTTTCTTCAATGCACCTTTTCTTTTTATTTCTGTGCTCTACCTAAACACTGCCACCTCTCACCTGGACTCTTTATCTCTCACAAAAGTATTTTCACATGAGGATCATTGTTCAAATTGGTACACCTGCAAATGAATGAGTGCAAAAAAGCACTATCACACCACCTTGCTGCAATCCTTCATGGTAAAACACCTCTCTCCCTTGAACAACAGTGGTCTCAGGTTTGTCTTCTTATCCAATCAAGTCCTCTTAGCTTCATAGTCAGTGGGTCTATGAGGTCAGTCATCAAAATGACAAGATGTCCATCAGGGAATCCTTTAGTGAGCCTTGTGATCTATGGCCTGTCTTGGAGGGGGTATGTCATCCAGAGAAAGTGGGCACTGTAGACAGTTAATGACCTGAGATAATGGCGAAGTAAGTAGCTTTGCCAGCAGGGGATGGTAGCAGAAAATATTTAAGTGCATGAGGAAGAACAGAAAAGGGAAAAGGCAAATTTTGCCCAGAGTGAAAAGCTAAGTGAAGAAGTGCAAGGAAGAAAGGGAAATTTTACAGATTTTCAAAGTGTCAGGGAATGGTTAAAAGAGTTTATAATGAGCAGAACCATTAATCAAGGGGTATTTGATCAAGATAGCAGAAGTTAGATATAAAATAATTTTGAGGCTGAATTTTCTTTCCTAGTTGAGTTCATGAGAGAGTAATTGGTGTTGTCTTCTAAACCCATATTGTTGTAGGTAGATACCTGCTATCCATTATTCATATATAACAAGAGACTAGGTTGCCTTGCTTTTATATTTTCACTTCTCCCCAAGTAATTTTGGGAAGATTGGAACAAATAATTACAATAAAGATATACTTTTGAAAAGTATATTTATCCAAAGTCATTAGTAGGGCTGTCCAATAAAGGAAGGGCTGCCCGAAACCTCTACAATACTTCCATGATCTCAATAGGAAAAAGTAAGAAGAGCAAGAACAAGGTTCCCTGTTTCTCTGAAGGTGATAGTTAAAGGAGGCCAGGTTGTGAGCAATGAAATTAATAAACAATTTGTACACACACACACACACACACACACACACACACACACTCACTGAAGTATATAGTAGTAGAACTATCAGAAAGCCTCAGAGCCTTCTAGAAGGAAGTTCAAGTGGTTCTCACATTTTTTCATGATTCCGCTCATAAGTAGAATATTAAAGCAAAGTCAAAGACATAAGAGGATGAAGGACTCTTCTACTAAGAAAATATAGTAGTCTTCCTCTCAAACTTGAATCCAGGTTCAAGCAGGGGAAAAAATGGCTAGGAGTAAAGCTTTAACCTTTTGAAGAATGAACCTCAAAGGAAACAGATTTAAAAGCCTAATTTATTCATGATAAATGTTTAAGAAAATAAAAGAAGTGGCATACTTACTTTCACTGTTTTTAGTTAATTTCTCTGAAGTACATAATAATTTTCTCATAAAACACTCTAAGTCCTACCCTAAAAATGTAGTTTTCAAAATAATATTGAAAATAAAGTTTATGAATCCCCCTTTAAATCCACATGATGTTAATAACCAAAAATTAAGAAGTATAACTGTTTTCTAAAAATGATTATGCCATTGCACAACCCAGTCTTATAAAATTTTCCATCATCTGCTTGATCATTTCCCATAAATCCACAGGTATCATGATGCACATTTTTTTTCTGTGACTGTTTTGAAATGACCGTTGGTCTTCCAAGTTAGATTAGCAGCAGAGGAAAGAAATATGTCATAATGCCAAAAATCTAAAGAGTAGGTTAGTTCTCTGAAGTCTAATGGAGCAGTTTTTAAAAATGAACTCAATACTGCTATACATAAAATTACTTATCCAGGCTGACAGACTCCTAGTATACAGACATGCAGTAGATGTCAATTTGTTTGTTTGATAAGTCATTCTCATTGTAATCATTATTATAATTGCCATTCAGAGGAAAAACAAAACAAGTCTCTTCATCAGTGTTCCATGCACAGGAATGAGAAGTGGAAGTTTCAAATTTTATGGTGTCATAAACAATTTCCCAATGTTTGAAACTTCCCAAATGAATAGATCTTGCTATATGAAATCCACTTCTAATGTTTTGCTACCCTTTTCAAAAATAATCAGCTATATTGAGAGCCAAATACAAGCAAAATTTCAAATATGAAGTTATTCTACAAAAGAAGTGAGAATTAAAAAAACATGTATATGTTCTAACCACTTATTCCAAACCTAACTGCATATTGAAATCTCATAGAGTAGAATTTTTAATTATTTATATGCCTAAATACCTCTCCTAGTGATTTTCTCAGGAAGATGTTAGATGAAGATTTTCCCAGGCAATTCTACTAAAACAACAGTACATGGAAACTTGGAAATGCAAATTCTCAGCCACTTTGCCAGACAGACCAAATCAGAATCTCATGTAGTAGGGCCCACTAACTTGTACCTTAATGAGACCTCTGTGAGATTCTTACACATGCTAAAATTTGAAGAACAAGGCTCTACACTATCACATAAATCTCCACAAACTTGAAAAGATAAAATGAAGTCAAATATGAAAAAAGCAAAAAGAAACAATTTTCCCTCATTTTTCCTTTAGTTAACCATGTCTTTATACTCTCTTATTAGGGATATTTTACATAAGTACTGTGTTTAAGCAGCTATAAGGGAATCTCTGTAATAAAAAGAACTGTTTTTCAGGAACTGAGGTTTCTTTGGTAGACTGAAGTGATGGCCAAATTGATAACTTGTTTTCTTTCATTGTTATCCTAGTTACTTAAATGCCTCACTTAAAATGCATGCATGATCTTCATGGACACTTGCCCATTTGTTAGGATATAGTAATGCCTGCAGCTGTAGCACTGTGGCCTCTGATCCCCTCAGATTTCAGAAGCCAAGCAAGGTCAGGCCTGATTAGTACTTGGATGGGAAAATACAGATACTGTAGGCTTGGGAGGACCTGGCAACCCACTCCCAAAAATCAGTCTGCCATTGAAAAGTCTATAAAGATTAGAGAAGCACTGACAATAGTGTTTTGCCTGTTCTACATAGGGTAGCTATGAGTCAGACACGGAGTCAACAGCACCTAACAATGACAATTTGTTTGCTTATTGTCTATGGCTGCTTTTTGAGGGAAGAAGACAAAATTGGGCAGTTGTGACAAAGACCATATGGCCCACAAAACCAAATATATCCATCTGGCCCTTTATAGAAAAAGTTTGCTGATCCTACCAAATCCAATATACTCAAGAACAAACTAATTACATTTTCTTATTTTTCCCCCTTAGGAGAAAAACAAAAGTACATTTCTAGCCTAGAGTAAATTGGTACAAGGTTTGGATTCCAAGAGGATGAGATTAAATTCCTAATGTAAGATCCTAGCTATTTATAACAAACCTGGGTGGATTCTATTGACCATTTGTTATGCTACTTTAATGATATGAGTCATAAAACTGATGTTTGGTGGTCAGAGCCTGTATGTTCTTGGGAGGACTATTATTGTTTTGATAAAATGTAGATTTTGCCTTCTGGGGAAATTCTACCCCATACGCAAAATCCAGTTTCCAGCCTAATCAAACTGTGTTTATTCTAGGATTAAAGAGTTCATGGAACTTAGAAATAAACATGGTAAATTTGATAGATAACAAGTTTCACATTCTTCTCTGATCTGACAAAATGTCAACAATTTTATTTTCTAAAAAGAGTCACACACATCAAAATAGAAGGAATGGGAGAAAATCAAGAGTAACATTTGAGATGTTAGAAAGCTCATGGAAAAATGCTGTCTGAATTCGAAGGAAAGGCTAGGGGTGTTGCTCAATAGTACAGTATTTGCTTAGGATGCATGAGGCCCTGGATTTGATCCTTAGCATTGTGAAGGGAAAAAAATGTTGACTAAATTGGTATACAATATAAAATAGACATCTACGTCTGCAATGTCTACAAATTAAGCTCCAGAAAGTCTCAAGAATTGAACTCCCAGGCAGGTGGAGTTTCTTACTATTATAGGAACATATAATTTATCATTTATCTGGTGTGCATGATTTATATAAGTCTGAGTGTTGTTATATCACCAAATATTAGTATAATTATGGAAGATTTATCTACCCATATTTGTGATACACATTTCTAGGCCTATCCTTTCATACCTTTTACTAATGATAAAATAAATATTCCCAACATCAAACTAGAAGAATCATGCCTGTTTGAAATTCTGGAACTTATTCTACACAATCTGGTCACTAAAACATGTTAAACATGTTTTAAAGCCTACAACATTAGATGGCATTTTATATTTTCATGTGTACCAAATTACTTCATTTTGCAAAAGGAAAGTGATTTTTCAATGTAGGAAGAGCCAAGAGACTATTTCTAGGTTAGAGGAGATGTTGAGAAAGCAGACTCTTTTAATTGTGGACCTTTATCTTCCCTACACACTGAATGAGAAGGAACTCTGATGTGTTCTATTTGGTGACATGTTTACTTTAGAAGCACCTTAGTGTACAGCATATTCTAGTTTCTTCTGTGTCTGATCTGCATCATTTCAAAGATATAGTGATTTCTATTCATTTTAAACAATATTTGATTATTTAAATAGTATTATTTAAAGACATTAGATTTCATTTCTTATTGGTAGAGAAAGAAAGCTTACAAATAATGTATGCTTTAGAAAGAGACATCTTCATTCCCCAAGTTAATGACCATACATGTATATAAATGACAAAATGATAAAATAATGTTGCTATTCATGTAACTTCATACTTTCTACCTAAATCATAGAGCTTTCTTATGAAAGAGAACATATATCAAACAAAGAACCAAATTTCAAAAGTTTTCACAGTTCATAAACTCCTCATGTAACAGTAGCCAGTTTTTGAGTCATTTAAAATATTTTTAATGATATGACTACGTAATTTGTATGATTATTTGAAAAACTCTGACTAAAGAAGTCAAAGTCCAGTTAAGATGTAATAGAAACTTAGTGGACTGAGAATGGACCTAATATATTAGTGACAAAAAGAATGTACATTAGATCTGTCAGAATTAACATAGGGAAAAAATTGTTTATTGGACAAGAGGTGCAGGATTTTGGAGGGCTACTATATTTAAGTATGCAATGATGATCTTTAAGAATATCAATGAAACAAGCAGTATTTGGGGGCTGGGATTTAGCTCAATTGGTAGAGTGCCACTCTGTGGTTTCTAAGGTCCAGAGTTCAATTACCAGCACCATAAAAGTGAAGAAAGACATGGCAATCCACTCCTGAGGCAATACCAAAACTATAAGGGTCACTATGAGCCAAACATGACTTGATAGCACCTAACAACTACAACATCAAGTATTCCATTAGCCATACCACTTTGGTGTCCAAACCCCATCTGATCTTGGCTAAGCATGGTCAGGCCAGGTTAGTCCTTGGATAGGAGACTGCCTTGGAATATCTAGTGCTATAGGCTTGGGAGAAGGACTCATCAGCCATTGAAAACCATATGAGTAGCAGAGAAGCACTGACATAGTGCCAGGAGTGGCACAGCATTGGATAGTCTTTCATTCTGTTGTATGTAGCGTGGCTATGAGTTGGACCTAACTCACCAGCACCTAACAACAATTCCAGGTACATGATGAAGAAAACACCGATTCCATTGGTTTGATGTAATAGAAATGTATTACTTCTTTTCACAATTTACCTATATACATGCTCTTGAGATTGTAGACATATTCTGTGTCCTCTCATTAGCCAGCTGATTTCTGTCCTGTATTTTAAATTGATGGCTTTCCAAGTTGTCTTATGCATTAAAGTGAGGTGACAGGACAGGAAAGAACATGTGCATGTGCAAATGACACACTTTTATGACAGAAATGACCCACATACTGTTCAGATGCTATGGTCAGAATTAGTCACATAAACCTACCAAAATACCAAAGAGCTAGGGAAGTAAAAATCCCTAGGTAGGAAGCTGTTTCCTTCTCAAGATCAGAAAGTACAGTCTTGGGTCAAATCCAGCCTGCTGCCTGTTTTCATAGGGGCTGCATGCTAAAAATGTGTTTTAGATTTTAAATGATTGTTATTATACTCCCTCCATAAGGTCCCCCTGTTCTGCCTCTTGGCCTGGAAAGTGTCAAATATTTATTCTTTGGAACTTGTCAGAAAAATCTGCTGACTCTTGCCTACACTATGGGAAAATTTTTTACTTGAGAGACAGATTGCTGCAGTATTCACCCTTCTAGCCTCCAAAAGTCTAGGTGTGGCCTCTTTTGCACACACAGGGAACCCCCACACTTCTTTTCTGAGGGAACTACCTTAAGTGTCTTCCAGCTATGGTGTCTAGCTAGATCTCTATCATTCAATTCACATACAGGTCCTCAGGATACAGAAGATAATAAAATAAAAGTTATCAATCTCCATAAACTCATTTCTCTGCAGTCAATCTAAAATGATGGACAAGGGATAGTTC
>VMDO01034191.1:0-17226 GCA_007922755.1 Pedetes capensis | reverse complement strand
AACCTTGAGTATATGCCATCTGCCGCCTGCAGCTGTAGCCCTGTGGTATCCAATCCCATCAGATCTCTGAAGCTAAGCAGGGTCTGGCCTGGTTAGTACCTGGATGGGAGACCGCCTGGGAACACCAGAAGCTGTAGGCTTGGGAGAAGGACCTGGCAACCCCCTCCCAAAAATCAATCTGCCATTGAAAACCCTATGAGCAGCAGAGAAGCACTGACAATAGTGTTTCCCCTGTTGTACAGAGGGTCACTATGAGTCGGATACCGACTCGATGGCACCTAACAACAACAACATATGCCATCTGAGTTAAGAGACCATCACAAGAACAAATTTGATGTGTTTGACACTAATGATCAAAGACCAGATGACTTGTGGCATGACATCAAAGACATTCAGGAGGACAGCAAGAGGTTACTTAAAAGACAGGAAAAAAAGAAAAAAGAAAACAGCAAGTTACATGTCAAAAGAGACTCTGAAACTTGCCTTTGAATAACAAGTAGGTAAAAAGAAGACATGACAAAGTTAAAGAACTAAACAGAAGATTCCAAAGGGCAGCTCATGAAGACAAATTCAAGTATTATAATGACATGTGCATTTAAAAACTAAGGAAAATACTCAAGCCTCAAGTAGCAACAGTGAAGGATTTTAAAGGGAAAATATTGAATGATGCAGGAAACACCAAAAGAAGGAATATACAGAGAGATTACAACAAAAAGCATTAGTGGATGATCAACCATTTCAAGAGGCAGCATATGATCAGGAACCAATGGTACTGAAGGAGGAAGTAGAAGCTACCTTGAATGCATTGGTGAAACACAAGGCACCAGGAATTGATAGATTATCAACTGAGATCTTTCAACAAAAGATGTAGCATGGAGGCACTCACTTTTCTATGCGGAGAGATTTGGAAAACAGCTACCTGGCCAACTGACTAGAAGATATCCATATTTGTTCCTATTCCCAAGAAGGGAGAGCCATCCAAATGCAGAAATTATCAAACAATATCATTAATATCACATCCAAATAAAATTTTGCTAAAGATCATTCAAAAGTGACTGCAGTAGTATATTGTCAAGGCACTTCCAGAAAATCAGGTCAGATTCAGAAGAGGGGGTGAAACCAGAGACATCATTGTTGATATTGGATATATTATGGGCAAAATTAGAGAATACCAGAAAGGCATCTATCTGTTTTATTGACTATGAAAATGCATTTGATTTTGTGGAACACATCAAATTATGGATAACAGTGAGAAAAATGGGCATCCTAGAACACTTATTTGTACTCATGGAGAATCTGTATATGGACCAGGAGGCAGTCATTCAAACAGAAACACTGCTTGTTTTAAAGTCATGAAAGGTGTGTGTCAGGGCTGTATCCTTTCACTATACCTTTTCAATATCTATGTGGAGCAAATAATTCAAGAAGCTGGGCTTTATGAAAAAGAATATGGCATCAGCATTGGAGTAAGACTCATTAACAATCTGCAATATTCAGATGACACATCTTTGCTTGACAAAAGTGAAGAAGATTTGAAACACTTATTGATAAAGATCAAAGAACACAGCCTTCAGTATGGAGTGAACTCAACACCCAGAAAACAAAAGTTCTTGCAACTAGGTCAGTAAGCAAATTCATGATAAATGGTGAAAGATTGAGTCTATTCAACATTTTGTTTTACTTGGTTCTACAACCAACACCCACAGAAACAATAGCCAAGAAACCAAAAGACACATTACTTTGGGAGAACTTGTTGCAAAAGAACTCTTGAAAATGTTGAAAAGTAAAGAGGACACATTGAAGACAAAGGTGCACCTGACTCAGGCCATGATATTTTTAGTTGCATCGTATGCTTGTGAGAGATAAACAATGAACAAAGGAGACAGCAGAAGAAGTGATGCTTTTGAATTATGTTGCTAGAGACCAGTATTGAATATATCATGGACTGCCAAAAGAGTGAAAAGATCCATCCTAGAAGAAGTGCAACCAGAGTGTTCCTTGGAAGCAAGGATAACTAGA
The DNA here is from genome assembly GCA_007922755.1 of Pedetes capensis. Taxonomy (NCBI): domain Eukaryota; kingdom Metazoa; phylum Chordata; class Mammalia; order Rodentia; family Pedetidae; genus Pedetes; species Pedetes capensis. Next base: position 15,207 of record VMDO01034191.1, on the reverse strand, counting down.
CTGCATCTTACATATTTTGGACATATTGTCAGGGGGGACCAATCCCAGGAGAAGGACATCATGTTTAGGAGAGTGGTGGGTCTACAATTAAAAAAAAGCATGACCCTCAACTAGATGGATGAACACCGTGTCTGCAATAATGGGCTTAAACTTAAAAGAGATCCTGTCTATGGCACAGTGTCGAGAATGTTTGTTCTGTTGTACATAAGTCCCTATGAGTCAGAACCAACTCAACGGCACCTAACAACAACAATCTTCTGTTTCATACCTATCAGTGATTGACTTTAATGACTTGTGGAAAAGGCTTGGATATTCTATCAAATTACCATATCTGTTTATGAGATGATTTTATCATCATAAATTAGGTGCATCTTCTGTAGTGATTGATGGCCTTAATTATTATTCAATCAGTAAACAGGAAAAATCATGTTATTTTTTAAAAATTATCCTGTTATATATTGAATAATCATACTTACTAAAGACTAGATCTGATGTTAGACATTATGAGGAATAACAGGTGAATTTAATATAGACCTTGTCTTCATAATGTCCATGGACTAGTAATATATGCTCCCTATAATATATCAAAATGGGCGAAGGATGTGACAATCCACTCCTGAGGCAATCCCAAAACAGCCATTAAAAACCCTATGAGGGTCACTATAAATCAGACAAGACTTGATGGCACCTAACAACAACATAATATATCAAATGACTTGTTGTTTTTGTTGTTGTTGTTAGGTGCCATTGAGTCAATATCTGACTCATAGCGACCCTCATAGGGTTTTCAATGGCTGACTGTTTCGGGATTGCCTTGGGAGTGGATTGCCAGGCCCTTCTCCCACTTTTGTGGTGCTGAGAATTGAACTCAGGACCTCAGAGACTGCAGCGCAGCGCTCTACCAATTGAGCTAAATCCTAGCCCACTATGAGTCAGACAAGACTTGATGGCACCTAACAACAACATAATATATCAAATGACTGGTTCCATTTAATATACTAAACATTGGAAGATTGCCAATGTTCTACATATTATTCTAGACCCAAGTAAACAAAACCAAATATCTCACAAATTGACAATATTCTACTTGGTTTCAGAAAAAACAGAGAATATCTCTGTTTTTATAGGTTCCCATGGAGCAGCTTTATACCTATAGTTTACTTGAGGGTTATCAATACAACATATCATCAGATATCAGTAGATTTGGACTTTGTTATCTCAATTTTCTAAAAAACTAACCTCTGAATTAAGATTAAAATGTAATGCCATCTACTTTTAGAAAATGCTTAGAGATAAAAAATTTCTGTTTGAAAATATTGTAACTTTTCCTCCAAAATTATCCTAAATAAGGATCAGTAAAGTAAGTCATTACTGCATTCTAGACCAAGAAACTCCCAGTGGCACTCTTGCCTGGTAGCAACCATATCTTAATGAGTGCAAGTTTTATTTCCTTTAAAAGTCTTTGTGGTTAAAATTTACTTTATACTTTTATGGTCAGAGTGGACACTGAATGAATATGTTGGGTAAGTAGCCAGGCACCATGGCATACACCTGTAATCCCAGCAACTTGAGAGGCTAAGGCAGGAGGCCTATGAGTTCAAGACCAGAGGCAGCCTGTGCAATTTAGCAAGACACTCTCTCAAATTTTAAATTTTTAAAAACGGCTGGGAGTGCAATTCAGGAGTAGAGCACTTGCCTAGCATGAGTGAAACCTTGGGTTCAACTACTTAGTACTGAACTCAAACAAAATAAAATGATTAAATGAGCAGTTAATGCTAAACCAAATATTTTATTCTAAGTAGATTTACTCTTTATTCAAACTGAAACAAAATTGGTCACAGTTTCTCCCAAATCTTCATGTTTGAAGCTATCATCTAGCTATGTCTTTCTCATCTTATGTTAAATATCTCCAAGTCACTTCCTCACAAACACCCATATTTAACACCTTTAATCATCTCACTTATTCTTGTATAACTTTTCCAGTTTCTCTAGGCTCTTTTGAAAGTTTTAGTAACATAAAATTCCAATTGGTTATGATCTCTCAAGTGCCAATTTCTCTTAATAATTTCCAAAAGCATGTTAACTTCCTATATTACAACAGAAGCCTGAACTAGACTATGGTCAATCTGTGATTCTGTGTCTTTTCATTTGCTCTAAGTACATTAGATGCACAGTGAAATACATTGTCTTAGGATTGGTCTTAATATGTTTAGATCAGAAATCCCCATGTCCTTGGCTATGTGTACTGTTGAGTCCATAGTGTGTTTGTTGGTGTCAAGCCCATGGCAGGTGCTAAATGAGCTAGAGAGAAAGGACATGAGAAACTTTCAGTTTGGTGGTACAGCAGGCTCTCATATAGAAACTGTGAGTGATAAGAGAACGGATAACCCAACAGTCTAGCATGTGACCTTTGGCATATAAAGCCTTCCATCCAAAGCCTGGCTTTCACATTTCCAAGTTGTATGACATCGAACAAGTTTTCAAAATTCTCAATATTTTTATTCTTTCCTTGGTAATATAGAGATAAGAATGTCAAGCTCACAAATTTGGAGATGATTGCATAAAATAATATGTGCAATGAGGTTGGCACAGTGCTTCCAGGCCCTCAGTAACTTCTGGGTGTGCGTATGTGTGTGTACATCCTTTGTGCCAGGTACTCTGCTAGCTATATAAATAACTATGATGCAAGGCAGAAAAGAAGATTAAGTGAAGAAAAAGAAAAGATCTCGAGAATGAGCCAGCATCCTCCGATATGCAGAATGTGTGTGTGTGTGTGTGTGTGTGTGTGAGAGAGAGAGAGAGAGAGAGAGAGAGAGAGAGAGAGAGAGAGAGAGAGAGAAGTAATTTTAGAGAGTGGGAAACTCTGAGCTTATAGGTAAAAGTAAGATAAAATTCTTTCTCCAAGGAAGCAAAGAGTATGAAAAGCAGCATCCAGCACACTGTATGAGGAAATAACAGCCTCACTGTCTGCAGTCCTGTGCATGATTCTTTCCTTCCCAAAACACATAGGCCTCCACTGAGAAGGTCAATTGTGTGCCTCACAACTCAATCTATATAGTGAATATCATCAAGAAAAATCAGCAAGCATAAAGGGCTTTAAATAAATTAGAACTAGTAAAACTTTATGGGAAGCAGGTGTCTGAGTCCCATTTTATAGAATGTGAACCTAATGAAAAGGGCTTTATAAACTGCTGTGGAGTTGTTCTGCCTGTGAACAATGATGGGAAGGTAATCACATGCCCCACAAACTAGACTATGATAAGTCTCCTGTTGTTAGGATAATGCCATTTATACATTTATTTATAATTTTATGTTCCTCCCTTTCCTTTCATTCATTACTGAAAGTTAATGTATTGCAACTCATTGGCAGGAAATTTATTTGAGCTTGAAAGGTAATCTAATAAACATAATAAAATCTGTGAATATGAAAATAATTCCTAAAGATATAAGCAGATTTATTATACATAGCTGAAAAATATATCTCTTATATGAAGGCATTCATAAAGTGAGTTAACTTCTCTGTGCAGAAGTTCTTTGGAAACATTTGTGCAGAGTCATTTACTTTCAGTGTTAGAAATCACCTGAGAGCAGGTGAGAATTAATTGTGCAAGTCAAGAAGTACTTATGTGCATGAAATAACTGAAGCAAAATAAAACCTTCTAAGAGAAATAGATGAGTATATTGGAAAAGCCTGCATCTATACCACTGTGGCATCCGATCCCACCAGATCTCAAAAGCTGAGCAGGGTCAGCCTGGTTAGTCCTTGGATGGGAGACCACCTGGGAATACTGAGTGCTGTAGGCTGGGGAAAAGGACCCAGCAGCCCACTCCTGAAACTATCAGCTATTGCAAACCCTATGAATATCAGAGAAGCACTGACAATAGTGCTGGGCATAGCACAGCTTCTTTCTGTTGTACATAGGGTCACTATGAGTGGAACCCGACTCAAGGGCACTGACTCAAGGGACATGAAGAGAGAAATATATAAAAACACTAATTTAAAGACAAAGTTAAGATGGACCCAGGATCTACACAATGTCTAAATAATAGGATAGGACTCTTATCATCTCAATTTTCATTTAACAACTTTCAGTAGAGAAATCTCTAAGGAAGTGACATTCAATTGTTAGAATATGCTGTATAACAATAAACTATTGTTCAGGATCTTTAAATGGTAAAAAGATTCAACATTCCTTTTTTATTGTTGCTTATCAACAAAACAATTCCTCTTTTACTGCATCTTTAATCTCAATGCTAGGTTTTAAAGGTGATGCTAAAGTTCACCATCTGAGTGGACAGGGGATGGACAAAATGTCCCTCCTCAGGAGGGCTGCATGAGGTCTCTACTTCCAGTGTGCACTGTGCACCTACCACCACAACAGGGCACATCAAGGTAGAGTCATGGTCAGTTTTAGGCCTTTTTCAGTCACTGTTCTATGCTAACTCACATAAACATGGGAACATAGTTACATGACATTAATGACTAAAGCTCTGGCTGGTATGGATAACCTCATTTTGTCCTCAAAACAAATCTATGACATAGTTAGTACTACTATTCCTATTTCATAAAAGAGAAAAATGGCTTAAAGACATCATATAACCTGTTGTTAGGTGTCGTCAAGTCAGGTCCAACTCATAGCGACCCTATGTACAACACAGATGAAACACTACCTAACTTTGTGCCATGCCTGGCACTATTTTAGTGTTTCTCTGCTATTTACAGGCTTTTTAATGGCTAATTATTTTGGAAGTAGGCTGCCAGGTCCCACTCCCAAGCCTACAGCACCTAGTATTTCCACACAATCTTCCATCCAGGCCCAAGTCTGCTTAGCTTATGAGATCTGATGGGATCTGACGCCAGGATGGTAAGGCAGCAAGCTTCACAGTGCTATGTACCTAGAAAGTAATGGCATTTGACTCCTATGTTTTTAACCATTATGTTATTCAACAAAATAGCATGGATTAGATGATTTAATGAATGAATGACTAAACAAATAAATAAGACTAAAATGAAATAAACATCATAATAATATTACTCTTCATTCTTTTAGCTTGATATAGGATATTCTTAAATTTCAGCCTATAAATTTCCCAAATAAAAATTAAATCCCAAAGATTATGCTGGGTTCTAGGGACACAGCCACTCAATAAATGAGCAGAAGTGATAAACAGAAATGTAAGTAGCCAGAGCCTGTGTCTTCACGATACTGACCTACTAGTTGTACATTTTAAGTCTTAGTTTAGAAATTTACCAAACTGATACAAAAATAAATCCATTGTTTTTCTAATTTTCATTGATTCTATGAAATTGTTGGGATGCTTCATAAACACAGCCCAAGTAATATAATACTATGAAAGTGCTATTTGACAAGTCATTTGTTGTTGTTAGGTGCAGTCCCATTGGATCTGACTTGTAGTGACCTTATGTACAACAGAATGAAACACTTGCTGATGCTGTGCTATGCCCAGTACAATGTCAGTGCTTCTCTGCTATTCATAGGGTTTTAGATGGTGGATTGTTTCAAGACTTTTTCTGGAGTGGGCTGCTAGGTCCTTCTCCCATTTTTGCAGTGCTGGGGATCAAACCCATGGCCTCAGAGAGTGCAGAGTAAGCACTCTATCAATTGAACAAAACCCTAGCCCCATTGAAGCCTGAAATACTACAACCATTACTTGTCAATAAAAATATATAGTTTAAAAGAAATCATTTAATCAGGCAGGGGTACAGCAGCATAAGACACGACTGAAAGGTTTTATTTCTTCCCCTTTCCCCAAAGCAAGGAAAGAAGCAGAGCTTCCTGCCTGAGAGCAGAGCAGAAGAGACCTGTATGCTCTCCTTCCTGGACCTTGCAGGAACTCCCTGCACCTCCAGCAAGAGGGTAGGGAGGTGAGGCTGTCAGAGATGCCAAGAACAGACACAGCCTGATGCAAATCCATTGGCCCAGAACCATTTGTGAGACCTATAAATTCTCCCGTTCCCACATATGTTGACAGCATATTTTTAAGTTTCTTTGACATAACTAGGGTAATATTATAAACTCGTTGTTATTGTTAGGTACTGTCGAGTCAGTGTATAACTCATAGAAATCCTACATAAAACAGGTGAAACACTATTGTCAGTGTTTCTCTGCTATTCATAGGATTTTCTATGGCTGATCAGTTTTTGGGAGTGGGTGCCGGGTCCTTCTCCCAAGCCTACAGCCCCTGGTGTTCCCAGGCGGTCTCTCATCCAAGTACTAACCAAGTTTGACCCTGCTTAGCTTCTAAGATCTTATGGGATTGGATGCCAAACTTGTACACGGTTGCAGACATAAACTCCTTAGTTTAAGCTATAAGCCAAGGCTTGGCTAGTTGCCCAAATCATAAATTGAAATACCTAGGGTGGTTACCTGGTATTCAAATAGGGAAGGCAGTCAATACAAATTGAATTACACAATTCAAAGTGAATTGACTATCAGAGCCCATCAATGTGAACATACACTTTCTGTCACCTATATCTCCATCCATACTCGAAGCTTTTCTGTTAATATAATCATTGTTAGAAAGATTCTCATTGTGGAAATTAGGAGAATTCAAAATGTCTAGCTTGATGAACAGAATATGAAAATCCACGCAGGCCTGTACCTATACCCTTACAGATAACAAGTGAGGCTTGATTCTTAATGAACCTATGTCCAATTATTAAGTCGGAGCATTTCTGGTGGCCTGATGCTAAGTAGAAGGGCACAGGATTCTGTCTCTGGATATTGTTACATCTGCTTACACATTCATGTAAAGAGGTAGATGGAAAACCAAAAAAACAAAGAGCAAAGAATTCATCACTCTCACAGAATAGTTTGTATAAATGTTTTGGAGATTGCTTACTATAAGTGGTGCTTTAAAAAAAAAATTTTGTAGCCGGATGTGGCAGCACATGCCTGTAATCCCAGCAATTTGGGAGGTAAAGGCAGGAGGACTGCAAGTTCGAGAGGCAGCCTGAATAACTTAGCAAGACTCTGTCTCAAGACAGAAGAGTAAAAAATGGGCTGGAGGGTGCAGCTCAGTGGTAAGGCACTTGTAAAACATTTGTGAGGCCCTAGGTTCAATTCCTCAGTACTGAAAAGAAAGGAAAAAAAAAACTGTTGAATAATTTTCAAACATTACAGTGATGGTCTTTTGATATGTCAACTTGTGCTAGGCAACTGTTCCCAGTTATGCAAACATTAATCTAGGTGCTGATCTGAAGATATTTTGTAGATGTAAGTAAAGTCTGTAGTCACTTAACCTTAGATATAGAACATTGTTCCAGGCAATCAGAATGGACATCTGGAAAGGGCTTTCAAGTAGAATTGGGCATCTCTGAACAATACACTGTGCCAATGGACAGTAGCTTTTAACAATGCCTGAGCATTCCAGGGTATCTTTCCTGGGGGTCTCCCTTGCAGGTTCAGATTTACCTAGCCAGACCCTACAATACTGAAAATTTATTCCTTGCAATAACTCTTAGAGCATCTATCTCCTACTGGCTCTGCTTTTCTGGCTGAACCCTGACTGATGTAATTACCCTAGCAATCTTACATGGCAAAGCACTGTGGTTCTAGTAGCTCATCAGCTTCCACCCAGTGTTTGGAAGCAATATAAAACTTAGCACCAGCTAGCACTTCCCATGACCCTTGGAATGAAAACCAATTTTTAAGACAATGAGTTATACATAAGTGGGTTTTTAATAAAAATCTTGAACTCTTATTCATCTTTATAACTTCAAGGAATATCATGTAATAGGTATTCAATGAACATCATATGGATGAATGAATGAATGAGGGGAAGAACAAATGAGTTGATTTGGCTGGTGGGATCATCTCATGCTTTCTTTGTCAGATTTATCACTGCGATGTTTGGGGTGCAAAGCACAGAAACCACACCTGAAAAGTAACTGTTTGAGATCCTTAAATTCATCAGAAGTGCCACATGAATTTCCTATTTTAAAGATAGTAATTTGCACCCTCGGGCTGGGATTTACCTCAGTTGGTAGAGCGCTGCTCAGCAGTCTCTGAGGTCCCGAGTTCGATTCCCAGCACTGCAAAATGGGAGAAGGACTTGGCAACCCACTCCCAAGGCAATCCCGAAATAGTCAGCCATTGAAAACCCTAGGAAGGTCACTATGAGTTGGACTCGACTCGACTCGATGGCAGCTAACAACAACAATAACAATTTGTACCCTCAAATTTTATAACTCTCTCACCCAGAATTCCATTGGAATAACCACTGAAATATAAAAACACAGGCATCAATCTGAGGAATGGGAAAATGAGGGAGGCAAAGACAACCTCCATACAATGTGGCCAAAGTGCCCTTAGTTGGTTACTCAGCTGTCAGTTTCTAATGCTAGCCGTGTAAGGAGATGGTTCAGGCCATCATGGCTCTTTCTACACACTGATGATTAGTGACTTCTTGGATGTCTTCTAATATCACAAACACGCCAATTTAGCTCTTTAAATAAGACCTCATGTGCTCTCATCTAAGAAAATGACTCCAGCCATACTTCCTAACACGTCTTTGACCTCGAATGTTTGAATTATCTTTAGCTTCATCTCCTGGCTCTTGTATTTTGCTCTACTTGGAGCAGGTCACCAGATCCTCATGTGCAAACAACCATGGAACTGGCTTCTCAGTCCAAAGAGGGAAAAAGGGGGAACTGAGAAGGAAGAATGAAAAAAAAATCTACCTTCCGCATCCACACTGAAGAATGCATACATATTCAGGCTGGCCTCAAACTTGTAATCCTGCTTCTGCCTCCCAAAATGCTGGGATTACAGAGCACACCATCACACCTGGCTAGAACTGTACTTTTTAAATGGAAGTACTATTTTCATGTCATGTTTACATTAAAACATACTCATACACAAAGAGAGAGAGAGAGAGAGAGAGAGAGAGAGAGATTCACTTAATCTCTCCAGATCTTATGAACTAGGTCAAACCACATAGTAACAACTCTAAGTCCCATTAGCAGGTAGCATTACATTCTTTCCTTTTTTCTCCTTTATTGGTAAATGTTGGTAAGGTACAAAGTAATATGTTGTTGTTAGGTGCCATCGAGGCATGTCCGACTCATAGCAACCCTCATAGGGTTTTCAAAGGCTGATTGTTTTGGGATTTTCTTGGGAGTGGATTGCCAGATCCTTCTCCCATTTCTGTGGTGCTGTGAATCTAACCCGGGACCTCAAAGACTGCAGAGCAGTGCTCTACCAACTGAGCTAAATCCCAGCCCACAAAGTAATGTTGTTGTTGTTGTTGTTGTTGTTGTTGCTGTTGTTGTTAGGTGCCATCGAGTCATGTCCAACTCATAGCAACCCTCATGGAGTTTTCAATGGCTGACTGTTTCAGGATTGCCTTGGGAGTGGGTTGCCACATCCTTCTCCCATTTTTGCGTGACTGAGAATCGAACTCGGGACCTCAGAGACTGCAGAGCAGTGCTCTACCAACTAAGCTAAATCCCAGCCCTCAAAGTAACATAGCATTTGCTTTTTCCATTATGCAACTATTACATACATCACTTTCGGTAGCAGGTAGCATTATATTCAATGTAAACATATTAATTTTCTTTTTCTTTCTTCTTTTTCTTATCATTTTAATTTTCAAAGAACACGTGTTAATATATATTTATGAGGATCAATGTGATGTTTTTGAATCATGTTTACTTTTGGCAGTGACCAATTCAGAGTAACTAGTATATCCATCACCTTAAACACTTTTTCCCAGTAGCCTTATTTCATCATCATAAACTTTTGTCATTTCATTATGTTGTTGTTGTTAGGTGCCATCGAGTCAGTATCTGACTCACAGTGACCCTCATAGGGTTTTCAATGGCTGACTGTTTCGGGATTGCCTTGGGAGTGGATTGCCAGGTCCTTCTCCCATTTTTGTGGTGCTGGGAACCAAACTCAGGACCTCAGAGACTGTAGCACAGTGCTCTACCAACTGAGCCAAATCCCAGCCCTTTCATTATAGTAAGTGCATTTGAATTTCTCTCTTCTAATATAATGTATTTTTGTAAGTTTTATTCTACCTCTTCTGTCATAAAAGGCCAGAACTTATTGTTTCTCTTTTTAATTAGAAGTTAAATCCGTTAGTTCCAAGGAACAAAAAGATCACTCTACAGAGGTAGAAACAATGCCAACAGAGCAAAAGATATGTATTCATCTGTCACCATGATCAGTAAGAAGGATAAAAATCAATATAACCTATTAATTCTGAAACAACAGATGACAAGAAAATTGAGTTAATCTTATGATATCAAATTAAGTTAATCTTTGTGATGTCAAAGTCTTATTGCTATACAGTTATTACCATAAATATTCAGAATATCTGGATTTGGTATGTGAGCATCTTTTCATTTGGGAAAAATGGCACTTTTTGTTTGCTTTTCTTCCTGTTTGTTTATATTTTGAAACATAAACTCACTCTGTTGCCCAGGCTGGCCTCAAATTTGTGATCCTCCTGTTTCTACCTCCCAAATGTTGGGATTACAGGATATACCATCATGTCCAGCTAAAACTGCACTTCTGAAAGAAATTTACTTTGGGAGAAGAAGTATTTTTTTTATATCATAGTAAATTAAAACATAGACAATTTTTAAATTTTTATTTTTATTTATTTATTTATTTTTGCCTGTGGGACAGGCAGTTAGTATACTGTCAAACAACACAAGGCATCCAAAAGGGCTGTTTATAAGGACAAACAGGCTGGCTAGAAATTATATGGAAAATACATGGGTTTTTATTACACACAGAAATTGTCAAACAGATAATAACTCAAAGTGGTTGTGTTTCACAGACTAGTACTGGTAAGCAAATTTATAAGAAATTATAAGAAGCCATTATTTTAGACTGAGCTCCTGCACTAGGCACTATCATACCAGAACAAAATGGAGTCACTCATGCTAAATGCCACATAACCAAATTGAAACTTTAAGGAACCAGATAGATCCCCCAAACAGTTTTCCCTGAAAACAAGAGATTCTAGTTTATCTGAGTTGGTGTAGTAAGAGAAGAACCTCTGCTTTTAACCCTTACATAAAAGTAACCTGAGTTAACCTGATATTGAGCAATAATTTTTTCTGTTTTTGTGTTTCCTTATTCCCATCTTACAAAACCCACTGTTCTAACATTGCCAGTGGGAACTCTCATTCTAAATTATAGAATGGAAGCTGCTCTCCATTCTACAAAAATGTACAAAATTTTTAGAATAAAAATATACTATAAAATTATTTTGTAAGTAAAATAAAAAATAGAATTTGCTGCAAAATCATATAGGCACACCCCTTTGTGCAGTAAAATAGACTCAGTCCCTATGCACACTGAACTTACATAGTGATTCTAGGTTCTCTAGGGTAATTCCAAGCAATAGAATTATTGGAAAGTTTCCAGTGGTTGCACAAGGTATAGAAAACTAGTAAGTGAGGCCTCAGTTTTAAGCACCAGCCCTCAAGCCAACCCTTGATTCTAGTCATAACTTTATCAGTTACTTGCTGTATGAGACTGAAAAAGCTGTAACCCTCTTGCTTTCTCTTACCCATAAAATAGAATAGCATGGTCCTTCTCTCCCAGGGTTCCAGGGTTCCTTGATATTATACTACACACTGGGGAAGCACAAGGGTTTCAATTGTACCCAGATTAGAATTCAAATTCCTTCTCATCTACTAATAAACAAAGTGGCACTGAAAAAAATAGAATTTGCAATTTATGAATCACATATAAAAGTTAGTTAGATTTACAACAAAATTTGTTGTAATTTTTTCTTTTGACAGTACAGGTTGAGCATCCCTCATCTGAAAATCCAAAATCCAAAATGTTCCAATATCCAAAACATTTTGAGCACTATGATGCCATAAGTGGAAAATGTCACACCATGAAACATCATTCACAAAATTATCAAAATATATTATATAAAGTTACCTTTAGGCTATGTGTATAAGGTGTATATGGGTTTACACTTGGGTCTCATCTTTGTAATATCTCATTATATACATGCAAATATTACAAAATCCAAACAAATTCAAAATCTGAAACACTTTTAGTCCCAAGTATTTGGATAAAGGATACTCAACCTGTACTTAAATGTCTGTGTAGATAGCTGGGCATAATCTTTATCTTCCTAACCCCAAATGGCTGCTAGGCCATATGTTCCATATCTCAGCCTGTAGTTTTGAGGATCAAGAGACACCAGGACTCAGGGACTGAGATAGCTTCCCAGGTTGGTTGATTCACCATGTCAATCCAGGGACACCAGCATCCTTCACTTCACTTTCTCCCAGAAAATGAGTACTTCTAAGTGCTGGTCAGTTTGTGACACTGAGTAGGCTTGTGTGTTGTGATGAGGCTGAGAGCTCTGCCACTGTAACCTTGGACATGAGCAAGATTACCCATAGTGGACAGGTTTTCAGCTGAGCTTCCAGACTAAGACAGACTAGGGAGTAGGACCTGGCGAGCCACTCCCAAAACAATTAGCCATTGAAAACCCTATGGATAGCAAAGAGACACTGTCAGATATAGTGCTGGAAAATGAGCCCCGCAGGTTGGAAGGCACTCAAAAGACTACTGGGGAAGAGTTGCCTCCTCCAAGAGTCTACCATGATGATGGAAATGGAGTAAAGCCCCAGGGTGCTCAACTTGCTGATGTAGCACGACACAACATGAGGAGAAACAACTGTAAACATCCTTTAATAATTGGAACATGGAATGTACGTAGTATGAATCTAGGAAAATTAGAAATAATTAAAAGAGAAATGGAGCACATAAACATTGACATTCTAGGCATCAGTGCGCTAAAATGGACCAGCATAGGCCATTTTGAGTCAGACAATCATATGGTCTACTATGCTGGGGATGATAAACTAAAGAGAAATGGGGCTACATTCACCATCAAAAAAGACATTTCAAGATCTGTCATGAAACACAATGTTGTCAAGGATAGAATAATATCCATACACCTACAAGGAAGGCCAGTTAATATGACTATTATTCAAATGTATGCACCCACCACTAAGGACACAAATGAAGAAAGGGAAGACTTCTATCAGCTTCTGTAATCTGAAATAGATCAAACATGCAATCAAGACATACTGATAATCACTGGTGACTGGAATGCAAAGGTTGGAAACAAACAAGAAGGCATAGTAGTTGGAAAATATGGTCTTGGTGACAGAAACGAAGCTGGAGATCACATGATAGAATTTTGTCAGACCAATGACCTTTTCATTGCAAATACAGTTTCTCAACATCATAAACGGAGACTATACACATGGACTTCACCAGACGGAACATACAGGAATCAAATTGACTACATATGTGCAAAGAGACGATGGAAAAGCTCTATACAAAATGTCAAAACAAAACCAGGTGCTGACTGTGAATCAGACCATCAACTTCTCATATGCAAGTTCAAACTGAAGCTGAAGAAAATTAGAACAACTATACCAGAGCCACGGTATGTGACCTTGAGTATATCCCACCTGAGTTCAGAGACCACCTCAAAAATAGGTTTAACGCATTAGAAACAAATGATAGGAGACCAGAAGAGCTGTGGCATGACATAAAAGATATCATTCAGGAAGGAAGCAAAAAGTTCTTAAAAAGACAAGAAAAAAAGAAAAGACCAAATTACATGTCAAAAGAGACAGTAGAACTTGCCCTTGAACGACCAGCAGCCAAAGCAAAAGGAAGACGTGATGAAGTTAAGAAACTAAACAGAAGATTTCAGAAGGCAGCTCGAGAAGACAAAAACAAATATTATAATGACATATGCAAGGATCTGGAGGCACAAAACCAAAAGGGAAGAACACGCTCTGTGTTTCTCAAGCTTAAGGATGTGAAGAAAAAATTCAAGCCTTGAGTAGCAGTAGTGAAAGATTCTACAGGGAAAATATTAAATGATGCAGGAAACATCAAAAGAAGATGGGAAGAATACACAGAGTCATTATACAAGAAAGAATTGGTAGATGACCAACCATTCCAAGAGTTTGCATATGAAAAGGAACCAATGGTGTTGAAGGATGAAGTGGAAGCTGCCTTGAAAGAACTGATGAAACACAAGGCTCCAGGAATTGATGGGATACCAATAGAGATATTTCAACAAACAGATGCAGCACTGGAGGTGTTAACATGTTTATGCCAACAGATTTGGAAAACTGCTACTTGGCCAACTGACTGGAAGGGATCCATATTTGTGCCCATTCCCAAAAAAGGGTATCCAACTGAATATGCAAACTATCAGACAATATCATTAATATCACACACCAGCAAAATTCTACTAAAGATCATTCAGAAGCGACTGCAGCAGTATATAGACAGGGAATTACTAGAAAATCAAGCAGGATTCAGAAGAGGGTGGGGAAACAGGGACATCATTGCTGATGTCAGGTGGATATTAGCTGAAAGCAGAGAATATCAGAGAGATGTCTATCTATGTTTTATTGACTATACAAGGGCATTTGATTGTGTGGATCATAACAAATTATGGATAACACTTTGGAAAATGGGAATACCAGAACATGTAATTGTGCTCATGAGAAATCTGTACATGAACCAGGAAGCAGTTGTTCGAATAGAACAGGGAAACACTGAATGGTTTAAAGTTGAGAAAGGTGTGCATCAGGGCTATATACTTTCACCTATCTCTTCAATTTATACGCTGAGCAAATAATCTGAGAGGCTGGACTTTATGAGGAGGAACGTGGCATCAAGATTGGAGGAAGACTCATTAACAACCTGCGTTATGCAGATGACACAACTCTGCTTGCTGAAAGTGAAAAGGATTTAAAACATTTACTGATGAAGATCAAAGAGCATAGCCTTCAATATGGGTTATGACTAAACATCATCAAAATAAAAATCCTTACGACTGGGTCAGCATGCAACTTCACAATCAATGGAGAAAAGATTGAGGTTGTCCAAGATTTTACTTTGCTTGGCTCTATAATCAACACCCATGGAAGCAGCAGTCAAGAAATCAAAAGACGCATTGCTCTAGGAAAAGCTGTGGCAAAAAATCTCTTTAGAGTATTGAAAAGCAAAGATATCACATTGAAGACAAAGGTGCGTCTGACTCATGCCATGGTATTTTCAGTCGCATCATATGGTTGTGAAAGCTGGACATTGAACAAGAGAGACAGAAAAAGAATTGATGCTTTTGAATTGTGGTGCTGGAGACGTCTATTGAACATACCATGGA
>VMDO01034190.1:0-17336 GCA_007922755.1 Pedetes capensis | reverse complement strand
GGAATTAGAGAAAATTATTTTAAGTGAACGAACACAAGCTCAGAAAGAGAAACAACACATGTTCTCACTCATATGAGAGAGCTGACTCAAAATTACAAGAAGGAAAAATCCTACTCAAAGGTCAGATCACATTAAAAGGGGGGGAGGGAAGATAAGAATGAGGTCAATATAAATGGACTAGAAATCGCATGTAATTGTTTTAACAAGATAGAAACAAAGACCACTACAGGAAAAGTTTCTATCTTAAGCAGAAATGGAACCCAAGGACATATAGAAAAATACTATATAGTAAAAGATAGAGAAGACTTGGATGGGAAACTTAGATAGGAAGGGGGAGGGGGGAAACATAGAGGAGCGTAAGGGGTAACCTATATGAATAATGCTTACCAAATTGCATATATGAAAATTGTCACAATGAAAAGCATGTCAAAATGAATCACATTATGATGTACATTAAAAATTTCTAATAAAAAAAAAAGAGTTCAGGAAATACTTAAAAATAAGGGAATAGCTGGGCACTGTGGCTCATGCCTATTATCTGAGCCTCTGGGAAGGTGGAGGCAGGAGCATCAGGAGTTTGAGGCCAGAGGCAGCCTGCACAATTTAGCAAGACTCAGACTCAACATAAGAAACAAAAAATGAACTGAGAGTGCAGATCAATGGTAGGGCAAAGTATGTGCAAGATCCTGGGTTCAAACCCTAAGTATTGCAAAAACAAAACAAAACAAAAAATAAATAAACAAAACTGCTACTTGAAAATCAGCCCGGCAGGGTGGCACAGGCCTTAATCCCAGCAACTCAGAAGCAGAAGCAGGAGGATCGCAAGTTCAAGGCCAGAGGCAGCTGTGTAACTTAGCGAGAACCTATCTCAAGATAAAAAGTTTAAAAATGGGCTGGGAGTACAGCCCAGTGTTACAGCATTTGCAAAGTACATCCAAGGCCCTGGGTACAACTCCTAAGTACCGAAAAATAAAATAAATCAGATGAATAAAAAATAAATAAATCAGATGGGTGGAAAATATAAGAGAATCTATATGAAACTTATTAAAAATAAAATTTGCATATTTCCAAATTAAACTATTTCCATTATACATATTATAGCTTTTTAGAAGTTATACAAATATTTATAATAATGACATTAATGACAAACATTTGTGAAGTGGTGTCTATGTATCAAACCTCTTGTAAGTGCTTTAAACAGGAACTCATTTAATATTCTAACCAACCTTACCCATGAAAGCAAAAAACCCTAGAATGAAAGTGAAAAAAATTACTTTTTAAATAGAAACAGGATAAATTGCTAAGAAGCAGCATTATGTATGTAGAGTGTTAGAGAACTCAGCAACTAAGATTGATTACCTGTGTGCCCTGGAGCAAGTTACTTAAACTAGTTGCATTTAAGTTTCTACATCTATAAACCACATGGTGTTGAGAGCATTTATTTCTTAATTTGCTGTAAAATGAAATGAGTTAATACATGTAAAGTATGGAGAACAGTATATAAGTGTTAGTTCACATTATTTTTAGAAATAAACCTAAACCAGTAATGGTGGCATATGCCTGTACTCCTAGCATTTAGGAGGCTGAGGCAGGAAGATCTCTTGAGTCCAGGAGTTTGAGATCAGCCTGCACAACATGGCAAGATCCCATCTCAAAAACATAAATAAAAATTTAAAACCTATTGTTTTAATTTTTTAAAAACCTAGTAGGAAATGGACGTGGCTT
The DNA here is from genome assembly GCA_007922755.1 of Pedetes capensis. Classification (NCBI taxonomy): domain Eukaryota; kingdom Metazoa; phylum Chordata; class Mammalia; order Rodentia; family Pedetidae; genus Pedetes; species Pedetes capensis. The sequence goes on along the minus strand of VMDO01034190.1, from coordinate 15,611 downwards.
AGATGAAGAAAACTTTAAAATACTACCAAGGTATATAAAGGCTCCCCCACCCCCAAAACCCATATGTTAAAGTTTTAGTTCCCAGCCCATAGTGCTATTGGTAGGTAGTGGGGCCTTTAAGAGGTGGGGCCTAGTGGGAGCTTTTCCATTCATGGAGGGTGTGGCCTTGAAGGGATTGTGGGACTCCAGACTCTTCCTCTTCCTCTCTTTCACTTTGCTGCCATGAGGTGAATGGCTTCCCTCTGCCACATGCTCCCCATCACAAAAATGTTGTTTTCGAATGGCCCACAAGCAATGGGGGACAAGTGACCAAGGACTGGAACCTCCAAAACAGTGAGCCAAAATAAACTTCCTTCTTCTTAAAATTGATTTACATGGGTATTTGTTACAGAAATAGAGAGCTGACTAATAACACCCTTATTCATTTATTAATACAATTTAATTTCCATGGATTCTTGTGATATTATTCAATCATTTAATAAACATTAAAAGTGATTCACAGTGACTCAAAGCCCCCATAGACAAGGAGATACAATGAGGTAAAGGCTTTGTGAAGGCTACACATACTCGTGATCAGGGTAATGTAATTAATTCAAGAAGAATAAAAACTTTTGGGAAAAAAAGCCTTCTTTTAGTCATTCATATATTGATGACTGCTATTTCTGTTTTCCAGGTCTGTGAGATTTTATTTTAGCTTAAAATCAGAAAGATTATTTTCAAAGTATAAAATCTCATAATACAAATTTGCACTTCAGGATTTTTGCAACATTATTCCAAGTCAATTGTAGCATGAAATTTACTTTTCAGTATATTAAGTTGTTTTCTACTTTAAAAAAGAGAATGCACTACTCACCAGGCCCTGTACATCCTTCACTATTATGAGATTTCATTAGTTACTTAGATTTAATTCATTAGAGTTTCAATATTTAATGCTAAAACCTAGTAAATATGAATCATTTAAAAATCATAACACTTAATATCTATTAAATATACTTGCCTTATGCAAATTATAATGTGGAGATCAGGCTCCAAGTTACTTCAACTACTCCAAGTTACTTCATATTGTATGGAACAGGACCTCTCACACTGTGCCTTACCTTTAGTGACTCCATTTTACAAACCAGCAGTTTGTTCCATTTGCGGTGCAAATATTAAGGTGGAGTAACTCTACATCTTATTTGTGCAAGGGAACAACTCCTATCTGTCCAGTGCAAACCATGACACAGACTGATAAATAATTTATTTATGCAAATAAAATATTACCGCCTATGGACTTACCAAATTAAATCAGGAACACACAAACACATCAACATATCGAAACCATGTCAGAAAAACAAGGCTGGTGAACTTATCAGATACACCAGACCAACAAATGATGCAATGTCCTCTATTGGATCATCCAAAAGGAGGGTCATCTCAAACCAACCAACCTGTCATCAGACATATATATGCCATGCATATATGTTGGGAGATCAACAGGAAATGACCTTTGTCCTGTGGGGCTTCAGCTCAGCACAATCTGCCTGCTTGACATGGCCCACTGGAATTGCCATTCTTCCAGACCCAGCTCTGTGTCTTGAACCAGCTCTGTGCCTTGAATCAATTGTGCTCTTGGAACCACCTCTGCCTGCCTAGAACAGCTCTGTGACTGGGTTCCTTAAGTCAATATCTTACCTAACCACCTGCAATGACTCTTTGCATTTCTATTAGCACTCTGTTCTTATCTTTAGTAAGGTCTCTTTGAACCATGTACCCTCTTTAAACTTGTAGCCATCCTGTAATATCTATATGTATGTATCCAGATGTATATGTATGTACATATATATATATATATATATATATATATATATATATATATAATTGTGTGAAGTGTAATGTGGGACCTAAGATTGTTATAAAAGAACCTGTGATTGCTAGTTGCCAGACTCTACCAAATGAAATCAGTAGTACTTGGTGAATTAAAGCCACTGAAATTGACATAGCTAGTGAACTTACTGTTATTCAATAAATTCTGACATTGTGGAGGTACACAAATGTGTCCATCTATGTTTCTGACCGTTCATTCATGGCATATAAATATTATATTAAGAAATTTGTTGATAGCTTAAACCTTCATGAAACTCTGGGCCATATTCTCATGACAATCTCCCTCCTTGTCTTCAAAGTTATTAATGGGTCCACCCTTGTTTGATGATTCAGCGTCTATTATGCAGAACAAAAAGAAAAAGAAATTCAAATAATCTACATTAAAATACTTTAGGAGCAGAACTCCTGACTTAGATGCCAGAAGAGTTAGTGGAGGGCACAATAAATCACCGTTATAATGTTCCTCCCTATCATCACAGACTAACGAAAACTAAATCCTTAACTTGTCCTTATTTCTCATCAGCATAAGAGGCTGGCTTTACTTTTTTCCTAGGAAATCTTTTTATAATTTTTTTTAAAAAATAGACTTACAGGAGTTTTAGGCCCATAGCAAAATTGAACCCAGCAATATGCTGTTTAGGTTTTGATAGGGATTGCATACAAATATCTTTGTATAGTGTGGACATTTTACCAATATTAAGTGTTTGAATCCATAAACAAGGGATGTCTTTTCTTTTTTTGTGTCTTCTTTAATATTTTACATTAATATTTTATAGCTTTTTGTGTACAGATCTTTCCTCTCATTTGTTAAGCTTATTCTTATGATATTGTAAAATAATAAGTAATATATATTTGGTATTAGTCCCTGGTTCCTACCATAGAACTCCTGAAACCTTTGGGGTTTCCTGAATGGCAAGCAGGAGAAGAGGCTCTTTTGTTATTCATGATAAGCTCCTTCCATTCTATCTGAGTTTATGCTAGGAGTAGATCCATGAGGGGTGCTCGTTGCCCAACAAACCAGCCATGCAGTTAGAGAAAACTCTAACCTCTGGTAAGGAGAGAGGAACTAGAAATTGAGTCAATGCTTATGGGTGACGATTTAATGAATCATACCTATACATAAGTCCCTAAATGATTGAAGTTTAATTTCTTTCATATGATTGGTATGCAAAGGGATATGTTCAGGAAGGTGGTCTGCCTGAAAAGGGAAAGAGAGTTCCACATGCCTTCCCCATTGTCACATTGCCCTATTCATCTCTCCCATTTTGCTGCTCTGAGTTTTATCCTTTGTCATATACTGGTAAGAATAAGTAATGCACTGTGGTGAGTTCTATGAGTGGTTCTAGCAAGATAACAGTTGCACATAATTCCTTTGAGAAACTATCTGGGTTTGAAGCTTCTAGGCTTCACCCACTTAATTTCTACCACTTCCCAATGAAGACAAGCTGGGACCAAGCCTTTAACACATGGGCCTTTGTGAAACATTTGAGACCCAACCTTTAGCAGTCCCTTAGCCTTTCTTCACTCTCTTCCCCCTGCCACTCTTCCTCCTTCTTCTCCTCCTATTTCCTTTTTTTTTTTGCTCCTCCCCTCTTCCTCCTCTTTCCCACCTCTCCTCCTCTTCCTCCTACTCTTTCCTGCTATTATCACAGTAATTTCCAACCACCTGCCTTTGAGTTTGCAGATATCTTTTTCCTGCTTAATCTGGTCTCCTATTGAACTCCTCCAGTGAGTTTTTCAATTCAGTTATCATATTCTTCAGCTCCATGATTTCTGTTATTGTACCTTAAACAGTTTTCTCTTTGTTGGAATTCTCACTTTGTTCATATGTTGTTCTCCTGACCTGAGGGACAATCCTGATGATTTTTAATTCTCTGTCTTATAAGACATGCATCTCCATCTCATTAGGGTCAGTTTCTGGACACATGTTCACTTATTTAGAAAATATTCCCATGATTTTTACATTTTCTTTGACTTTCTGTGTTGGTGTATGCACAGTAGACACAAGAGCCTCCTCTGTCAGTCTTTATTGACTGGCTAGTACTGGAGGAAACTCTCCCAATCAGTTGGCCAGAGACTGTGGATGGTTCTCTAGCCTTCATGCTAGATCAATGGGCTTCCTTTTCTAGATATCTTGGACCCCCAAAGATCTAGAGTATGCCAGTTCCCCTCAATGCTCTGGGACAAGTGGGACTGAAGTTAATTCCTTAGGCAGACCCCAGATAAACTGGGTGTTTGGATACATGTTGCCATTTCTCTCTCCAGGTAGAAGCTAGGAGCTGAGATTTAATTCGCTTGCTTTGTGTTGAGTTGGAGAAAATGGTTATGGCAAAGGCTAACCGGAACCACCATCTGTGTTCCCGTGGGCCCTAGGTGAGTAGAGTGTGCCATGCCCTATCAGCACTCTAAGACAGGCCAGACAAAAGCAGTCCAGTGGCTAGCTAAGGAAAAGTTGTGTTATTGGGCATGTAGTATCCCTATTTCCCTTCCAAGGGGGAAGTGGGGTGGTTGAGGTTCTGGATTGCTAACTCTGTGCAGAGCTGCAGAGAATGACTATAGTAACTGCTAGCTCAAACCACCATCTCTGTGCTTACTGGCTGTGGACAACTAGATTATGTCATTTCCTGTGTCTTGTCAACACTCTGAGTCACACTAGATAGAAGCCAGTCCTCTGCATCACTCCTGGGGAAGTTGGCTGTTGGCTGTGGGGCACACCATTTTGCCTTCTCAGAGAGAAGCTAGGAACCGGGAAGCTTTGTCCTGATCATATGCCACTGTGCTGGGAACAGGGATTATGGCAAAAGAATAAGTCAAATGTCCGTATCAGCTTCAATGCAGCTGGTTTTGCACTTTTTCAGGAAGTAGGAACCTCTTAGCCAGCTTCTAATTTCCTCATAAAGGAAACCTGTCCATGAATTGTTATTGAATTAGTGTTTTCATGGCAGCAGGGAGGTTCCAGGGCTTCCTACTCCACCATCTTGCTCATAGTATTGTGTTTTAAATTTCACATTCCACTTGTTCATTACTGGTTGTAGGAAAGCTATTTAGTTTTGTATACTAACCTTGATTTTGTCCGTTCTTCTGGCTTTTCTATACAGACAATCATACTGTGGGTGAACAAAGATAGTTTTACTATTTTTTTCAATCTATATGCCTTTCATTTCCTTTTCTTGCTTTATTACATTACACTTCCCTTTTAATTTTGCTTGTGCTTTTTTGTTATTCACAAAAGTTTCAAATACTTTTATAGTAGAATTTGTATTTATAACTCATGAAAACAATTACCCTTAATTTTCAATAAGTCATACTGTTGCAGTTTCCTATGCAAGACTTACGTTTTTGCAGACACTGCATCTTTATAATCTCTGATGTTCCTTCACACTTTCAGTAGGATATTCTTGTGTGTCCATGAATTTCCTCTTATTTTTATCACTTCTCAGTTTCCTCATGCATTATCACATTCCATTTTTATTTCTTTATCTGAATAAACTTGCAATGAACTCTATTTGTTTTTCTCAATTTTATTAATATAAAATCATTATTAATGTGTGATGATTTCTTCATGAATATTTGTCCAAAATTGCTTGTTTCTACTGTAGTACCTTCTATTTAAACTAGCTTTTAAAATTCACTGGCTTTAAACTCTCATCTAAAGCCATCTCTGAGAATTACCATCAAACATTTTTTTAATTCCTCATACTTTTTGGAATTCAGTAAGTCACAGAAAGTTTATTTCATTGTTGAGGGAAAGGAATGGAGGGAAAGGAAGTGAAAGGAAAGGGAAGGGAAAGGAAGGGAAGGAGGCAGAGGGGAGGGGAGGGGAAAGAAAAGTCCTTCAACTTGAGCCAAGACCTGCCACTCTAAACATATTTCACTTCTTTGGAACCACAGAGAGGCAGTCTCATGTCTTCCACCTTTCTGTAACTCCCTATGTATTTGGAAGCAACAAACATGTCCCTTCTTTAATTTATCTTTTTCTGGGTTATACATGTCAGTATTTTCATATATTCCAGGAAAGAGATGACGTCCCATCCTGCTTCTCATTTTGATTCTTTTGGTGTCCAATCCTGTCAGATCACATAAGCTAAGCAGGGTTGGGTCTGGTTAGTCCTTGGATAGGAGACTGCCTGGGAACACCAGGTGCTGTAGACTAGGGAGAAGGACCCAGAAGCCACTCCCAAAACAATTGGCCATCAAAAACCCTATGAATAGCAGAGAAGCACTGACATAGTACCAAGCATGGCATAGTGTAGGGTATTGTTTTATTCTGTTGTACATACAGTCTCTATGAGTCAGACCCGACTCGACAGCACCTAATCACAATCACTCTAGAAACCACTTTTTAACTCTTATATCATGAAAAGCGTAGTGTATGATTCCCCCAAGACAAACTATTTTGGCCTGAAAGGGCAACTTGACTATTAGGCTCACCTAAGAGTTAATGGCCTACAGCCATACCACTACGGCATCTGATCTAGTCAGGTCTCAGAAGCTATGGAGGGTTAGATCTGGTTATTATCCGATGGGAGACTGCCTGGGAACATTAGATGCTGTAGGCTTGGGAGAAGGACCTGGCAACTCATTCCTGAAAAACAATCAGCCGTGGAAACCCCTATGAGTAGCAGAGAAGTATGACAATAGTGTTTCATCTATTATACATAGGGTCACTGTAAGTCGGACCCTGACTCAACAGCACCTAACAACAACAATAAAGAGTTAATGGGATGGGGTTTAGCTCAGTTGCTAGGTTGCTGCTCTGCACTCTCTGAGGACCCCGGTTCAACCCCCAGCACCACAAAAGTGGGAGTGGCAATCCACTCCGGAAGCAATCTGGAAACAACCAGCCATTGAAAACCTATGCAGGTCGCTATGGGTCGGACCCAACTCAAGGACACCTAACAACAACAACAACAACAACAACAACAACAACAACAACGAGTTAATAGATAATAAATATTTCCCACCAAGGGAATAAGCTTTGAAGAGCATTGCTCTCTCTTATTTCTTAGATGGCTCACTCACCCTTAGTGTTGGAGGTGGGATTCAGAAAGTCATCAAGTCCTTCTAGTCTGTGGCTGGTGCACTTGGCGCACTGAACAGATAGAAACACCTCCAGAAACAATTGTTAATATATGCTCTTGACACAAATGAACATATTTTAACCATGGACCTACCTCTGAATTGGGGCACTGGTTTATGCTCAACTTATATGACATCTTCTTCCCTACAAGAAGCAGAGATAAATAAGAAAGATAAATAAGCTTTTCTGGTAACTTGACTTAAAAAAATCTTTCTTTGCAGATATGTGGAATTGACAATCCAGCTACACAGTTGCTATCTTAATGCCAATTTTGCTCCCTTTTCATATGTAGTTGTTATATTACTCATGGTATGATTGAGAACATGAATTCTCAAAGAGATACAGAATGGGGGAAGAAATATTAGAGTTTCAACTCCTTTAGTTTACAGGTGATAAAATGGAAACCCTGAAGGATAAAATGATTTGTCATGAGGTCCTCTAATTGTCTATTCTCAGTGGGGTTGTCTATAGTGAAATCTAAATTTGCCGTTCCCTCTAAATAGCCCTGATTTGAAGCACTATGATAGAAGAATTAGAGACCAGCAGGGAGAAAAACAGCAGCAATACCAAGGAAGCAAGCAGCCGGACAATCCAGTGTTTTATAAACTTTAAATTCCTGACTGCTGCACTATAATTCTGTCTTGAGAGTCCATTACGAGGAAGTCATTTTGGTGACTTGGATGAGGTCCATAGGAGATGTGCCTCACCATGTAATTTGTGAGTGTATTATAGTGAGATGCCATTAAGATTCTCACAGCCTCTTTGGAATGTGGGAGGGAGGATGTGTTTATTTTATAGTTCCATAGTTAATGCTGCTGGTGTCTAGAAGCTTTCATTCATTCATTCATTCATTCATTCATTCCAATGCATTTGATGAATGCCCAATATCCATTTTATATAACACACTGTGTTAGTTGTTTTGCATTTAAAGTCAAATAATTTAAGCTTTGTGTTAAACCATTAAGGTAAAGAAATCAGCTCTTCATGGCAAAGAAAGGAGGCTTGGTTTAAAACTAATTTGCTTTATGTTGATTCAGAATGGCACTGAACTGAAAAAAACTATTTACATAGAAATTTAGTGTCTACATGGTTATTAAAAAAGATTTTTAATCTAACAATTCCCATTGTAGGAACTTATTCTGAAGATAAAGTTGCATATATCAAAAGCCATATGTACAGGGTTATATTGCATCATTGTCACAAAAAGAAAATTAAATAAAATCTAAATACTACTGGCCCTTCATACCCATAGGTTCTGCATCCATGGGTTCTGAACCATGAATTAATCCATCTACAGAGGGAAAATACTTGAAAAACAACATGTCTTTACGAAACACCTATAGATAATTTTCTTGTCATTCACCAAACAATACAGTTAATAACTATTTGCATAGTATTTACATTATATTAAGTATTATATGTAATCTACAAATGATTTCAAGTATATGGGAGGAAGTTTGTAGGGCATATGAAAATACTATGCCATTTTATGTAACAGATTTCAACATTCACTGATTTTGGTATACATGAGTAGTCCTGAAACCAATCCTTCATGGATACAGAAAGATGGCTATATTTAGCAATAAAGAAATGGCTAAAGAACAGTATATTCACACAATAAGGGGAAGAATCATATGCAAGTACCTAACTCAATCATAAAATCTGAGATTTAGACTAACCTTGAGACTTTACTGTCTCCATTGTCTGTTAGATCTTGCCTGAACCAATGAGCACATGCAAGATGGTAAAATCATCCTTTACTAAATCTTATCTTTCTAATTTTATTATTTCTTATTCATCTGAAAGAGAAGCCCTATTGCCCAATATCTTTTTTTTTACTATATAATACATCAATTGACTTTTTAAAATTCAGTATCCATTATCATTATTTTTTGATTATTCTAATTCCTTTGAATTTTCTGGCTTCTGTGAACAATGACATGTTCATATTGGTCTTTGAGTATCTTTCTACTTTCTGACACAATAACAAAACATTCCATGACCACTTTGTACTTTATGTGCCTTTGACTCAGAAACAACAACTACCCCAAGATTTCCTCAGTCTTCTTAGTGGACAAGAGAATTTAGAAACCAAGTACAGGCTCTCACAAGATGTTCTCCTTGTTTTTGCACCTCAATTCTAAACCTTTTCAGTTCACGATGCTAGTTTATCTTAATACTCTGTATTTTAGTCTAACAGCACAAGGTTCTAACCTTCCTCTATTTTTTTTTTTTTGTTGTTGTTTTTTGGAGATAGAGTCTCATTATATATCCCCCCAGGCTGGCCTGGAACTCAATATGTAGATCAGGCTGGCCTCAAACTCTCAAACTCTTTTTGATCCTCTGTCCTCAGCCTCCTGAGTGCTGGGATTACAGGTTGACAGCCACCACACTCAACTTTCATTCCTCATTTATTTTTTTACCTCCCTCCTTTCACATAAGAACCTAGAATCCTGACTGCATTCCACTTGTTTTTCTCTATTCTATAATACATCTAAAATAATTTCAGAATAACCAACTCCCCATCATTACTAAACAATGTATAATTCAAGTAAACTTCAGGTTTGTTGATGATTCCTTTTATCCTTAAAACCTATCCCACTAAAGATGTAGAGTCAGAATATACTGGAATCAAAAATTACTTGAATTAATTCTTCTTTTCTTTCTCTGTACTTGCATCATACCAGTTTGAAACAGAGTTATTTCATTGCTTTTCACTGTGAGATTCAATCTCAGGCTCTATTTTAAGTAAAAAAGTCAAGATGCAGAAAAGTTTGAATAGTAGTTTAGTATTTGAATTAGGAGAGAAAAATTTTAAATAAGTATTTATTTGCTTGCATTTACATGACAATATTTGTAGAAGTGATTCTAGGAATTGGTCATTGTTTCTGGGAAGGGAATTGGATGACAGAGAAGAGCTGGGCACATTTTTCACCACAGGAGTCTTTTCATTGTGCATTGCTTTAGACTTTTAATTGGTTGAAACCTGACTATATTGTCCATTAAAATAAATTCAAACATTTAAAGGAAGCGATCCACTTTCATTTTTTCCATCCATCCTACTCACATGCCATTACCCAAATACCTTGGTAACTCACTGGAGGCACAAATTAGAGGATTTTAGCCGATCCTGAGAAACTCCCAATTCGGTTACCTTCACTTCCTACCGTCTCCTCCACTAGTGAGTCATCCCGGCAAGAGGGCTGTGCCTTCCAAGCCCCTTGAATCATGTCCCCAGGATGTTTCCATGAGCCATCGGAGCGCATACTTGAGCAGTGTCTAGATGTACTTGTTAAGTGTCTTAGGAATCTTTTTAATGATTCAGTGCATTCTCTCTCTGAGCTGTATTTTGTCACTCTCAACGTTCAACAGATGCATTTGGCTCATGTGCAGTTTGTGATTCTCATAGATGAGGAATTTTTCATTCTCTCTGTTCTGCTTGGTACTAGAGGCATTTTCCATCTAATTCTCTCTCTCTCTTTCTCTCTCTTTCTCTCTCTCCCCCCACCCCTTCTTCTCTCTCCCTCCCCCTCTCTCTCCTCCCTCTCTCCACTCTCCCTCTCCATTTTATGTTTAATTTCCCTAGTCTTCTGAGATTTCAAGTGACCCCAGGGGCCACAGTCGCTTCCTTAGCATAGTAAGGTCTCTGAAAATTTGGTGTCATGCCAAAGTGGAACAAAGTTCAAAATAAGAACAATCTGTGGTCTCAAGAGCATCTCCATTACAGCTTTTCCCATGATAATAAGCTTATAGTGTGAATTATGTAGATTATTATTTCCTTCAATTACTCTATGCTATTGCTGTTCTGATTGTAAATTGGGTAAGTTTTGTGCATATTCTTGGGTGTATGTGCATATCTTTGACCTTTCATACAAAGGTCATTGTTTGCACTCTGTTGTTCTAGAACTCAGAACAAATTATTTTACAAACACAGAGAAATAAATCACAGAAGCTTTCCTGGGGGTGGAAGATAATTGCTAGTAGTCTGAGTGGGAGCAGAAATGGGAAGGGAACTGAGAGGTGGTATGATGTAAAAAGAAAGAGGCTTATATCAAGAATCAGGTGACTTATATTTGCAACCTGGCTTTTGTCATTTCATTTTTTCATTAATTCAAAAATGACTTCACTCATTTGTTCAATTAACATTTATTATCCACTATGTGCAAGACAATCTACAGCCATACCACCTTGGCTTCCAATCCTATGAGACCTGGAAAGCTAAGCAGGGTTGGGTCTGGTTAGTATTTGGATGAGAGACTGCCTGGGAAAACCAGGTGCTGTTGGGTTGGAAGAAAGACTCAGTAGTCCACTCTTGAAACAATCAGCCATCAAAAACCCTGTGAATAGCAGAGCAACACTGACATAGTGCTGGGCATGGCACAGTGTCAGAGATTATTTTGTTCTGTCTTACACAGGGTCAATAAGAGTAAGACCCGACTCAATGGCACCTAACAAGAAAAACAATATGTGCAAGGCACTGTTTTGTGTGATCTTAACCAAGGCACTTAACCTCTAAGACATGTACTAAGTTTTAAAAATAGATTTTATTTTTTAGAATGGTTTTAGATCTCAGCAAAATTGAGTGGAGGGTACAGAGATTTCCTCACCTTCAAACAAGTATAGCTTCCTCCATTACCAACATCCTTCACCAAAATGGTGGAGACATCCATTCCATTACCTGCATTACCAACATCCTCCACCAGAATCTGTTCCAGCTGGTAAAGCTACACAGACACATCATTATCACCCAAAGCCCATAGTTTACATTGGGCTCACTCTTGGTGTTGTACACTCTGTTGGTTTGGACAAATGTATAATGACATTTATGTGTTGTGATAGTATCGCACAGAGTAGTTTCATTACCCTAAAAAATCCTCTATTCTCTACTTGTCCTTCTCTTCACCCACTGGAACCCTTGACAATCACTTGACAATCCCAATAGTTTTATCTTTTTTCAGAACACCATAAAGGTGGAATCATATAATGTATAGCCTTTTCAGATTGGCTCCTTTCATTTAGTAATATGCATGTAAGGCTGCTTCATGTCTATTTATGGCTTGACAGTGCATTTTTTAAATCACAGAATATTATTCCATTGCCTGGATGTACCTCAGTTTATTTGTTCATTCATTCACAATTATTCATTCATGGGCCATTATGAATAAAGCCACTGTACATATCCACGTGCATGTTTGAGTGTGTACATTAAGTTTTCAACTCATTTGGTAAATGACAAGGAGCATGATTGTTGGATCGTATGATAAGGGTACATAAGGGTACATTTAGTTTGATAAGAAGCTGCCAAACTGTCTTTCAAAGTGGTTTTACCATATTGTACTCTTGCTAGAAATGAATAGGAGAGTTCTTATATCCCCATATCCTCAGCAGCATTTGGTGCTGCCATTGCTTTGGGTTTTGGACATTCTAATGGGTGTGAGGGGCTGGGATTTAGCTCAGTTGGTAGAGCGCTGCGCTGCACTCTCTGAGGTCCCGAGTTCAATTCCCAGCACCGCAAAAATGGGAGAAGGGCCTGGCAATCCACTCCCAAGGCAATCCCGAAACAGTCTGCCATTGAAAACTCTCTGAGGGTCGCTATGAGTCGGATACCAACTCGACGGCACCTAACAACAACCTAACAAATGGGTGTGAAGTAGTATCTTATTGCTTTAATTTGCAATTCCCTAAATGACATATGCTGTGGGGGATCTTTATATATGCATATTTGTTATCTATATATCTTCTTTGGTCAGGTGTCTGCTCAGATCTTTTACCCGTTTTTTTCATTCAAACTGTTTTCTTATTGTTGAGTTGTAAGAATTCTTTTTATATTTTGTATAAAAGTCCTTTATCAGATGGGTCTTCTGCAAATATTTTTTCTCCATTTGTGGCTTATCTTTTCATTCTTTTCACTGTACCTTTTCCAGAGCACACAACTTTAAACTGTTTTTGCTTTAGACCATTGAGAATTCAAAGTTGCTTGTTACTTTAGCATCTCCCAGCTGATACTGCCCATTGCAAGGGGGTCAGGAAGATATGGTAGCTCCAAAGCACATCAAATACTATGAAGTCGTGAGTGTGACATTGAGTTGACAAGTACAGTTCTCCTGGGCTCATATTAGCAAGATGAAGATGAACACATTCTGCAATATCTCTCACTCTTGCTACAGGAAAAGAAGGGGAAGAATGGCATTAGAGTCACCTGGGGCACTGATCTGGATGCCGAGGTATGGATTTGGATGGGTTGTCTAAATGCATAGAATATACTGATTCCCATGGGTGAGTTATGAGCTATTTCTTTAGGACAGGATATAGCATGCAAACAAGCTGGAGCAGGAGGAAAGTTCAGTGGTTCTGTTTTCTTCCACCTTCAGAGACAGGGTTCTCATCTCCAAGAAGCTCTCTCAATTCTGATGAAGTATAAACAAAGAGCATGGGCCAAAATTACACTTACTGTGCTTCAGGGCCCATGGAACTACTCTAGAGCAGTCACCTTTCTGATGGTGACAAGGAGGAAAGGGAGCACAATCTGATTACACATATACGATGTGCCAGGCATCTCACTAGGCTTTCGCCCTTGTTTTCATTTGAATCCCAACACCAGCACTGTTCTCCCTAGGAAAGTAAGACTGATAGCAGTTAATCACTTGTTAAACATTCTGCCTAGTAAATGCCACAGCTGATTCAAACCTAGGTCTGGGAGACATTAATGCCTGAGGTTTTACACTAGCCATTCTTCCTCTCCCATGAGTTATTTTCTTGAGTCTAAGAAGTGAGGATACTAGAAAAGAAATTTAGGTCAAAGAAAAACCCCAAAGAAATTAATTACTCAAAGTTTTAAATAATAATATGCCACTTCCCAGAATATTTAAAATATTGCAAATCTAGAGCTTAGAAGTTACTTCCCTGGAACTGAACATTGAGCGTGGACCAGGCCTTTAGCATGTTGAGGAGGAACTTGTTGCAAATTCAGATGCAATTGTGGGGATCACAAATATATGCACAACTTGAATGGATCTGTGGCAATGTGTAAAGTTCTCTCTTATGACCCTTTTGGACCACAATGGCTGAGCAACACCCAAGTAAAGGTAGGACGGGTACTCCTATTTGTTGGGGGACTATGGACGGTGATGTTATTTAACAGAAAAGAAACTAGACTAAACTGTGCTAACTCATCTAGACTTCTTGGACAATGTGCCAGCAAGCATTCTTCAGGGGCAGGTTTGTTCAACAAAGTGTTGCCTGATTTAAAAAATAATAAAGATAATAAAAGTGAGAGGGAAAAGTATAGGGCCCTGTGGATAGTAAATTCATTTGTTAGGCCAATAATAAACTCACTAAAATAAAATAACAACAGCAACATGGCAGACTCATAAGGTTAGAGCCGCTGAGTGGCTTCTAAGTGCCCAGTAATTGTGTAAATGTTCATCAGTTAAACGGAGGGCTGAGAGATAGAAACCAACAACTGCAAACAGAAACCTTTTGGAAGAGCTTAAAGATTTAGCAATGGCATACCTCCAATTTTCCATCTTTTATTTAACTCCTTTGAACTCCCACTAATTTCCAGGCAACACTTTGGAATTCCATTTTTAGCTTGGCCTTTTTGAATTATTATTTTTCCCTGTGATGTACAAATCTGTGTATGGAGATGGCCTCTCTTTTTCATTAATTTTTTTTCTCGATTGTTGAAGAATAATGTCCATTGCCAGAATGATTTAAAAATAGAGACCGATTTGAAGAAGAAAATAAACATGATCTGTAATCCCACCATTCAGAGATAATCATGGTTAAGGTTTTGGTGCATTTCCAGCTGGGATGTTTTCTAAATGTGCATATGCTTTTTTTTTTTTTTTTTTTTTTTTTTTTTTTTTTTTTTAATCATAGCTGACAGCATGCTGCTTGGAGGGTGTCTTGCGAAGTAGATCATCAGGAACACAGACTTTGCATGAGATGGGCCTCCATTTATGGTTGCCTCTGTCACTTAATGATCTGGAGGGTACAGGATGAATCACAATGACTCACCTCCTCAGTAGGGTATTGGGTACTGATTGCTGATAGAATTGTTGTAAAAGGAGGGTGGAGGATGACAAAATAGATGTAAAACTTGAGAAAAGTGACTGGTACTTACTAGACATTGAGTAAGTATTAAGTTATTATCATTTTGATTTTTGTCCTTACCATCTTTCCAACTTTTCACAATCATGGTTTCTAATCAGTACATGAAATTGCATTTTATGGATCTACTAGGAATCAATCATGCCACTCTCACTGAATATGTTTTCAGGTTTTTGGCTTCTGTACATTATGCTGCTATGAAGAACTTTGTTTTTTTTTTTGAGTCAAGATCTCACTATGTAGCCCAGCCTGGCCTCTAACTCACAATCCTCCTGTGCCAGCCTCCAGAATGCTAGGATTTCAGTCATGTGCCACCACACCCAGCTTGTCATGAAGATCTTAATACACAAATCTTTTTTTTGGTGTTACTACCTGTTATAGTGTTAAGATTGTTTCCTATAAATAGAATAGCAGGGCAGAAGAAGTTTAACAATTTCCATGTTCTTAGTACATACTGAAGAGTTGCATATAGTTGCACTCTCACCAAGACTATAAGTGCACCTCACTGTCAAGGCTGACCTTATCTATTTTCATGCAACTTTATTAATGTATC
>VMDO01034189.1:0-17232 GCA_007922755.1 Pedetes capensis | reverse complement strand
TTAAGTGCTGGCCCTATGCCTGCAGCATAGAATGCTGCAGGCTAAGTGCTGGTACAGCTCAGCCTTAAAGGCACAGCCACAGCCGCTGGTGTTCAGTTGAGGTCCGATGGTCTTGACTCTCGCGGCTCGCCTTCTTTACCTCCCTCCTTCCCAAGGATGGGAGGAGTTGGGAGGCTCTTCGTGGCTTGCTAGATGTCTTTGGCTCTTCGGGGCCCCTGGGCTTGAACTCGCCGGCTTGCTAGATGGTCTCACCGGAGTAGGGAGCGCTGGTCCAGGTGATGAGGTTCAGGAGATGGTCAGAGAGGTCAGGATCAAAGGAGGTGGTATGGGGTCCAGGAGCCCTGCTTTTATAGGGTCCTGGAGGGGTCACATGGTGGGGTTCAGCCAATCGGGGCACACAGCTGGCAGGTACAGGGGGCAAACGGACATAACTGCCAAGTGGAGACAGTTACTACCTGCACAGTGGTGAGGGGAGCCAATCAATCAAAATGATGGTGGTTGAGGCTGGTCAAGCTGGCCGGGGGCCATCTTTGCTCACTCGATGGGAGGGGCCGTTTTGAGTGAGTGGGATGAGCCCTGGGGTCAGCTAGGGGTCAGCCCCTCAAGCTGTCATGAGGGACCCTAGCTGGAAAATATTATTTTAAAAAATCCCCAACACTCCCCCAAAACTGGGAGACAGATATTGGTGGATGAGACTATTTTTAACTCCAGAGGAAAATGGGGTGGCCATTGCATCTTCCATATCTTCAAAAGTAGAAAAGATATGAAGGATTTTTATGAGATGGTGGGTGGAAAATCCTTAACTATTCCCGGGCATAGCAGAATTCTTCCTTTTGTCCATTCCATTGATATCTGTAAGGCAGAGGGCTTTTTGTGTCTATTCTGTCTAGATCAGCTCCAAGTCTGGACTCCTGTGCTGGAGGTTAAACAAACCTTTTCAGGTGAAAAAGAGATGAGAGTTTGATAGTGCAGGGGAGGGTCACAAGTGTCTCCCTTTATAATTCAGAATGTCCTGTGAAAGGATAGGTCAGCACCACAATTAAATCCCCTCAGGGAGTTCTTCCCCTTTAGCAGAACTGTATTAATCCCCCTAACTTTCTACTGGAGCCCCAGGCCATCCTGTCTCAGCATGGGGCTTCTGAAGGACTCTCCATTGCTCTGTAAGAATAAGGAGTGAAGAAGCCAGGCACAGTGGCATATGCCTGTAATCCCAGCGGGTTGGGAGGTGGAGGCAGGAGGATAGCAAGTCCAATACCAGAGGCAGTCTTTGTAATTGGGCGAGACCCTGACTCAAAAAAGTAATGAAAAGGGGGGGGTTTGGGGTGCAGCTCAGTGGTCCAGCACTTGCAGAGCATGCAAGGGCAAGGCCCTGGATTCAACCCCCAGTAACACACAAAAAAGAGAGAATAGAGAATGAGTTAGTATAAGGTATTACCATTGCTTGTTGTTATTAGATCCCATGGAGTCCTTTCCAATTCGTCATGACCCTATGGTGTTTCCAATGGCTGATTGTTTCAGTATTGCCTAGGATGTGGATTGCCATGTCCTTCTCTCATATTTTTCATGCTGGGAATTGAACCCAGTTCTCTACCAACTGATCTAAATCCCAGCCCTACATACATTGCTTAATGGGATGTTTACAAATAGTTTTGCCTTTCCTGTCCTTGATTTGTCTGGTGGCACTCCCCTCCTTGTTGATACTAACAGTGCTGCCACCAGAATGATTTCCTGCTTGTTTTTTTCTGTCTGAATTATGCTAAAGATAAGGCTTTATATGAATTTTCGTGGTCAGGACAGATATTAATCAGCAATAACTACTGAAGTAGGGAAAAGTGTCCAGCATGAACTGAACTCCACATTAACACATAGGTAATTTTGTTTTTAGGGCAGCTTGAAGGAATAGGAAGTAGTGTATGAGCAGGTCAGAGGAATCAAGGAAATAAAACCTTTCCAAGTGTCCTTGCTGGGTACCTGGTCCATGTGACAGCCATCTGGTTGTGCTAAGAGGGATTACTCACTTTATAACCTGACCCTTCTACTGAGAATTGGAGACAGAGCATCAAGTAAAGGTGTTAGGGGATTGTGCAGCCTTGGCCTGGGGAGGATGGGGCCTTGCCCTTCACGTGGCAGGCAAACAGCCACTCTGCACCCCTCCTTCACACTGTGCAGTGGAGGGGGAGGGCAAAGAGATGAGATTTCACCTGTTCCACCTAGCCTGGGTGGCGGAGGCCCCTCCTCACAGTGACACAATGGGGACATGGAGCTGACTGAGCAGGAAGCCTCCCCTGCATGGGATGGCAGGTGCCTTGGGCCTCTGCTTTGCTGCACTTGATTGGCCTGGATGGAGAAGGCCCATAGGTCTTCAAAGGACATGATACACTTCTTCAGGCTGAATCGCTCACTTGTGATGAGTTTCAGTTGGTTTCCAGTGGTGAGTCTCTGTTCTTGCAGGTTCCCCCACACTGTATTGTGTGCAGTCTCGTCAGTGGGTTTAGGGGTGCTGTACACTTTCATGGACCTACACTCAGGGCAGATGCCAGGTCCTTGGCTCAGTTATAAAAACATTTTATGCCAAAGCAGTACATGAGAGGAGCAGTTTGAAGTTTATTAAAGGATAGTACATGGTTCTGAAAGGTATCTAGAGAGAGGGTCAACCCTAGGTCTCTCCACATGGATAAATGTATGATTTGGGGCTTCTGAAGTCACATTGGTCTATGGGGTCCCCCTAGGTGACTGGCCTAGATTTACAGATCGGAAATCGATCATTGTCAAAATGATTGAGGTGGTAGAGGAAATTCCTACTATTTGTAGTCATAAGGAGATTTCGTAGGTCTCTTAAGTAGGAAACTACCTAGGACTGTTTACCTTAATTATAGTCCATAATCTGATTTGGTGAGATTCCTAGGGAGGTACTGGTTTCTGTGGCTCCCATAGCAGCCTTGACTTCTCAGGTGATCAGACTCAGACCAGATCCAGAGCTGAAAAAGCTCTTTCAATGACCCCCAAATATTCCCCCTTTTTAATCCTACCTCAGTCTAGTTTTTCCTTTCAAATGTGGAGTCAGTAAGTCCTCAGCAACTCTCCCATATGTGACCTTGTTCTGAAGACAGGAAATTTTTAGGTCAAAGTCATATGTTAAGCCAGGCAGTGTGACATATCCCTGCAATCCCACTGACTCCTGACACTGACGCAGGAGCATGGTTATTTGATGACCAGAGGAAGCCAATAAAACTTAATAAGACCTTATCTTGACATAAAATAAGTAAAAAAAAAAACAAAACAAGGAACTGCGGTGCTGCTCAGCTGTGGAGCACTTGATTACCATGACTGAAGCACTGGGTTCAGGGCCACCAGTGTTGAAGAAAACGAACAAAATATCATTTGTTTACATTATCCTTACCATTATTTGAAAATGTTTATTTTCTCATGTTTGAGCTATTATACATTATTGGTTAACATATAAGTGTATGAAAATTTCGCAGACAATAGCTCTTATTTCTAGATATTAGGGAGGACTCAAAATTGCTATTGTCTTAAATGGGGAATTTATTGAGTAAACTTTCCATTCTTTATTGAAGTATGGTGTGGCGAAAAGGAGGGGGGGAAACTTTGACAATTCCCGAGAATTATTTACAGTACAGAAAAAGAAAAAAGTAACCTGTAGTAATTTGAACAATGTATCATTTTAGAGTTAGGGGCATTTTTTTTGTGGAAAGGATTCAGCCGTCTTGCATAATTGTATGGAGTATACATTTGGCTCCTTTAGCTTCTCCCAACCAGCTCTTCTTTACCACATAGAAGAAGATCTGAGGGTGATTTTAAAGCCCGATTTGTTCACCCATGGCATCTGCTAGGGTATGATGGGAAATGAGAATTTATCCTGGCCATTTTACCTATATTTAAAATCAATGTGCCCTCAATGCCCAGGTCCACAGCGGTTTCTTAGTCTCTCCCTCACATCAACAGTGTTATGATAGCCTGGGATACAGGAGCCTCTCTGCCTGGTCCCTGAGTTAGGAGACGACCTGGGCACCTGTGCTTGGCAGAGTCACGCATGTGTGGCCAGGCATGGCCTGGGCATGGCACAGGCTGGAGCCGGGATTAGGGCGGTGGCCCCAAGGACCTGAGCAATGAGGAGATGCAGCTGTGGAAGCTGTGCTTAGCGCTCCTCTGTGCCACCTGCACCCCAGTTTGCCCGTCAGGTCCCCTCAGATCTTTCCATGGGTGCATGTGCGGCCCTCATGGCTGGCGCAGCTGTCAGCATGGCAGTGACAGTATAGGTTCAGGGAAGGTCACAGGGGTTGGTGGCAGTGGCGGTGTGTGTCGTGAGCAGGGGAAAGGACCATGATGTAGGCCCAGGAAAGCTGCGCATTTCACAAAAGTTTAGGAGATGATCTACCAAAGGGACAGCTTGAGGGAGGGGACAGTGCGTGTCCACATCACACGGGTGTCAATTGTGGCTATTTTAGGAGGTTGGTTGCCCTGAGGTCCAGTGGGAAAGTTTGGGGTGACAGCGAGATAGAGGGGGTTCTGCAGGGCATTTCAGACTAAACTGGGTGTTTTGGGTCCCCTGCGTTTGGCTGTGTGCAGGAGTTGTCCCTGGGGTGAGTGTTCGATGGCAGGGTGGTCAGCTGCCAGTAGTGGGGTTCCGAAAGGGCTGTGATGGGGAGGGAGGGTGCGTGGTCCTGGGCATGGTGTCTGGTGAGGTCAGGTGGGCACCTGAAACCAGGAGGGAGGTCAGCGCAGTGACCAGCATGGTGCAAAGGAAAGAAGGGTGGTCCTGGCAGCCCAGGTACCGTTTTGGGCGACTATCATGAGGGGTGATCTTAATCCGTGTCCCCACTGCATAGTTTAATCTTTACTTTTGTTTTCTGTTACACTCACCAGGTCTTAAGAAAATATACTGATGGGTGTAGAAAAGTTTGGTTTTTGTTTGTGGTTTTTTCAACTACCCTGATCCTTTCTGCTGCCTGCTGTGTGGCCTAGGGAGAGGCCATTTGGTGGCGGGTTATAGGATTCCAGGGATGGTTGAAGTAGGGGAGTCCACAGGGCAAGCCTTGCCTTTGGTCCTAATGCTGTTTGGGATCCAGGCTGCAAGAGGTATATCTGGAGTGCGAGGGTCTCACTGACTGTGTGGGCGCCCTTGTGAGGTTCCCCAAAGGCATCCCCTAGTTCAGAAGCACTGCTCCCCACTCGTGCAGTTGGCCAGGGAGCCTCCTCCTGGGACAGCAGGGGCAGGGTCGCCAGTGTTCCTGCTCAGCTCTGCAATGGGGAATTTTTTCAGCCAGGAACCACGGTGTCCAGCAAGTGCTGTGATGGGGAAGGGGCCAGGTGGGCAGGCAGTGTAGGGTGGTCAGAGTCCTTACCTGTGGGAGGCCAGGCAGGACTGGGGGGGTCATGAATCCTCATGCAGAGTCCTTACATGGCTTGCACATCATGTTGCCCTCTCCCTGCCTTCCCCCCTGGGTTGCTGGATGGACAGTGGAAGGCTCAAGTCTGCACAGGCTCTACCTTTCTTGGTGTCAGCACCCCCTCCCCAAGGTGCCTCAGTGGAGGAGGGGAGCAGAAAAACCCAGACAAGGGGTTTCCACAGCCTTCTCCAGGGTCAGATGGCAGGTGCCTGTGACAAATCTCTTGTGCTGTTCTCTAGGCAGGAGTTGTCACTGTCCATAGGTCATCACTCCAGGACCTCCTGTACTTCTGCATGCAGCCTCCAAAAATTTTAATTGGTTTTCAACTGTGCCTTTGTATTTTTCCATATTCCTGTTTCAGTTTTGTGCACAGTGTGATTCTCTAATTCCAGTGTGGTTTTTGAAACCCCAGACAGCTTCCTTTTCCATAAATGCTCTTTGGACAGGTGATTATTAGCTCAAACATCAGGTTTTACTGTCTCTTACTATGGTTTGAAAGTGCTTATTTTCCCTGATCCATGTATCCTTGGTTATTGGGAGAAATTTAAATGTATGAAAATTAATAGATAAGGAAGGCTTTCCACTTTACCTCTTAGGTAGGGATCAAAATGACTATTGTTTAAAAATGAGTAGGAAAATTTCCCAGTTGACCAGTCTTGCTGCTGTTTATTGAAGAGTTTGAGGTAGATGTTGGGGGGAGGATTTTCATAATTGACCCCAAAGATTTCTTGACAAAAATTAAAACAAGTTTTTAGGAAACTGAATGATCCAATATGATTTTAGAGTTTGAGGGTATTTTGTTCTGGGAAGTGTGGCATATTTGTTTTGATTGTAGGTTTGGTTAACTTGTTTGTTTGGTTTTGCAGTAGTTGGAGTTGAACCCAGGGTCTTGCACTTCTATGTTTTGTAAGTTGTGTACCACTGGGGGGCACCCCCAGCCCATTTTCTTACTTTTTGAGACAGGTTCTTTCAAAATTATGCCAACTCCCTCTGGTCCCGAACTTGCAATCTTCCTCCCTTCCCTCCTGAGTTGCTGGGATTACAGGCAAGTGCCACCTCGAATGGCATTTTGGTTAACTTACCTTTTCCCAGCCAGATTTTCTGTACTATGTATAGGAAGAAGGGTAACTTTTAAGCAGGAATATTTGACTCTGTAGTGCCTGCAAACAATTGTGTGGAAGGAGAAATTTATCATGGTCATTTTACTCATATTTAAAATATGTGTGGGAGCTGGATGTCTGGTGCTATAATCCCAGTGTCTCCAGAGCCTGAGGCAGGAGGATCATTTCTCGGCCAGGGGCAGATTGCATAATTTA
Organism: Pedetes capensis; assembly: GCA_007922755.1. NCBI lineage: Eukaryota > Metazoa > Chordata > Mammalia > Rodentia > Pedetidae > Pedetes > Pedetes capensis. Next base: position 10,505 of record VMDO01034189.1, on the reverse strand, counting down.
GCAAGACCTAATATCACCCCCACCCCTACCCCTACCACATACACGCATCTTTCCCTCTCCAGTTGTGGCACGTGAACAGTCACAGGGGTGAACTGATGGACTTGGAGAGAGGGCAACGTGTGAAAAGTGCTGTGGTGTGCCAAATACGGAGTGATGAGAGAGGGTACAGAGAAAGGCTGTGTGGCTTTCACCGTCACCTACCACATAAAAAATGAAATAACAAATTGGGTAGGGGTTCAACTGGTGCTATAGAAGTTGGAAAGTATGTATAAGACCCTGGATTCATCCCCTAAGTTTCGTAACAACAACATAGAAGACCCTGGATTCAACCCCAATGTTTCATACAACAAGAAGGACACGCCAGGTTAGCCATGGTTTCTGTAGTTCCTGTCGCGAGACCCTGGTGTTATTAATGGTTGGTCTGCCAGGTACTGGGTTCGGGCAGGAGGCTGGGATCCCGGACTCTCCCGCACCCTCTCCACATGTGGGCGACCTTCTGCCTCCCTGCATTGAAGCGGCGCATGCGTGGTCTGAGGGTCAGGCCGCTGACCTTGGAGAGGCAGGGAGGGACGAACAGCGCTCTGGAGCAGCAAATCCTGAGCCACAAGGAGAGGCCACGGCTGATGCCGCATCCATTCTGCCAGCTCGCGCGGCAAGGCCGGCCACGCGGGGGCTTCTCTGAGCCTGGGGACCTTTGTAAAATTAGTTTGTAGGAACCAGGATATGGATTTGTCAAATGTGAAATTTCAGGGCATAAAGTTCTTAGTCGCAGAGAACCCGATCAGACCACTTCGGAGGTTTGGGACCGAGCCACAGCAACCTGAGCGTCCTGGCCACGTGGTTCCAGCCCCACCCCAGCTTTCCTGTCAATCACTTGCTCTTTTGAGTTGGCCGCACATTTGCCCTGGATGCCTGCGGCAGTTACTGCAGGTTGTGGGTGGCGGTGCCTGTGGCATAGGAGACCCCATGAGAAATGTAAGGAAGGAGGCAATTTCACGGTGATTTGGGAAATGGCCTGCTGAGGTCCAGGCTTGTGGAGGGGACATTAAGGGGCTACCTGGCACCTGTAGTCCATCTTGGTTTTTATGGGGAGCTGAATTAGCTGAGAGCCTATGGGATAGTTGGGGTGAGTATGGGATCCAGGGGTTCTGGAGGGCATATTTGACTGAGCAAGGTGGATTGGGTTTTGGGAGGAGACTCTGGGGCATGTGTTGGGATGGCTGGGCTGGCCGTCATGTGGGCAGTAGGGGTCCAAAAGGCTGTGAGGGTTGGAGAGGGTGCACTGTGCTGTCCCTCTGGTCAGGGGTTTCAGCTGGGTGTCAGAAGCCAGCAGGTGGGTCAGTACAGTCACTGGTATGCAGGGGGTGGGGGGACAATCGCAAATGAGGCAGCCCGGGGACTGCGTATTTCGGCATCTGTCTTAAGCAGCGATTATAAACTGTGGTCCATTTTGCCTGTTGTAATTAGGCTATGTTTTTTAAGTATTTATTTTTATGATGTCCTGCCTTTAAGAGTTCTGGGTATAGAAATGGAGGATTCGAATGGCCTGGAGTGGTGTCCCAAACCTTCAATCCTAGCAATGCAGGAGGCAGAGGCAGGAAGATCAAAAGTTCAAGGCCAGAGGCAGTCTGTGTAATTTAGTGAGACCCTGTCTCAAAAAAGTAAATGTATGGTTCATTTTCTCGTCTGTTTACAGCCACTTTGATCCCTCTCTTTGGAGGCTAGAGCGTAACATACAGAACTGGCGAGCAGAGCTTGATTTCTCCATCTTTCAACAGTTATGCAGGTGAGGCCACAGGGACAGGTTTTTAAATTTTTCCCATTTTTCTCTAGTTGTTTGGAATGGGTCTTTTCAAGCTCTGTCAGGAATGCTGAGGGGTGGCTCCCTTCTCAGTACCACAGTGATGATCTCCACAGGAGTCCCCACTATGGGCTGTGGGTCTCCAGAGGCTCAGCAGGGTGTGGCCAGCTCTTGCTCTCAGCACAGAGGCTTGTGCCCTCTGTGCACATCTGCTGAGTTCTGCTCTTTGGGAATTTCTACACACATTTGACATTTTGTCTGAACTGGGAAAATCTGTTTCTAACCCCTGTCCCTGAAAACCCAGGGACAGTTACTTGGTAGGGGAGTTTTTATACAATCCAGAGCTGAGAGAAATAAGATGCAGGTTCAGTCATCCATATCCCCCAGTTTTGAAAGGGAAAATGCTCAAGATTCTTATACTTCTGTGCTACACAAATACCCACTAGTTCTTTTACAAGACAGACTTCTCTCCAGGTTCATGTCTTTGAAAGGTGCAGGGCAGAGGCATCTTTTATCTTGTCTTCCAAGGTCAGCTTTAAGCCCAGATTCTTGTTTTGCCTGATAAACACACTAATTTTGCAAGTGAAGAAGAGGTGACTACCTGATAATTGAGAGGAGGAGCCAGAAGTATCTCTCTGTGGAATTCAGAGTACCCTGGGGGAAGCTTTCTCTTGTTGTTGTTGTTTTTGTTGTTGTTGTTGTTGTTAGGTGCCTTAGAGTCATTCTGACTCCTAAGGAGCCTCTTAGGACTTTACATTGGTAGTTGTATTGAGATTGTTTCAGCAATGGGTTGGTACATCTTTTTCCTATTTTATTACAGAGCTGGTTTAGAACCCTTTTCCTCAGAGAGTGTGAATCCACACTCTATCAACTGAGCTAAATTCCAGCCCCAGGGGGAAGGATTGGCTCTTAGAACTGTGAAAATTCTCTTTGGTTGCTTGTTTCCTACTTCACAGGATCTTGGGAACTCTCCTCTGTGTCTATCAAGGACCCTACCAATTCCCACTCAGCAGGGAACCTCTGCAATAAGGTCACACCCCCTCCCAGAAGTGCTGATGTGGAGAAGGACCCAGGGACGTGGGTACAACAGGGAAGACAGCAGTTCCTGCCTGCCACAGGGCTGCAGGTGTGTGAGGGGTTGTGCAGCCCTGGCCTGGAGAGGAGGTGGCTATGCCATCCACATGGCTGCTAGAGCAGCTTCTCCTGTCTCCTTCCCCAGCATTGTAGGACACAGGCCATGTCCATCACTGCTTTGGAACTCAAATTTGTTTTCAATGGCACCTTCTTATTACTGCAGTTTGCCCCTTCATTGTCTTTTGCACAGTCTGATTCCTTACTTTTAAAATAGATCCAGTAACGCTAGGAAAATCCCCTTCCAACATGTAGCCTTTAATCTGAAGACTGGAACAATTATGTCATCATTGTCAGCTGATTTAGTGGTGCTGTACCCCAACATTACTTCCTTTCCTGAGTAGTTCCCCTTTCTTGACTGGTGCTTCCATGGGTGTTGATTGGAGAACCAACTACAGCAGCATCGTGGACAACCTCAATCTTTTCTACATTTACCTTGAATTTTCCCCCTGACTCAGTTGTAAGGATTTTTCTTTTCTTGATGTAGAGGCACAGCCATACTGAATGAAGGCTGTGTTCCTTGATACTCATCAGGAAATGATTCAAATCCTCTCCACTTTCAGCCAGCAGTTGTGTCTTCTGCATAAGGCAGGTGGTTAATGTGTCTTCCTAAAATCATAATGCCATGCTGTTCTTCATCAAGTCCTACTTCTTGGATTGTTTTCTCAGCATACAGGTTGAAGAGGTTCACTGAAAGGATAGAGCCCTGGTGCCCACCTTTTGAGACTTTAAAGCAGGCAGTGTTTCCTTCTTCTTTTCGAACAACTGCCTCCTATTCCATGTATGGGTTCCTCATGGGGACATTTAAGTGCTCTGGTATTCCCATTCTTTGCAATGCTATCTATAATTTCTCATGATCCACAGGGTCTTGTGCCTTTGCAAAGTCAATAAAACATAGATATCTTTCTGGTAATCTCTGCTTTCAGCTAATATCCATATGACAGACACGTGGTGGTAGGTATCTTTACAATGGGTATATGTATGACTTGGGGCCTTTGAAGTTATTTGCTCATTGGGGTCCCAGTATATCTGGTCCCAATTTGCAGGTTAAAAAATGAAACATTGTTAAAATGCTTAGATTGGTAGAGTCAAGGAAATTCCTTCTCTATCTAGCCTTAAGGATGCTACCTAGGTCTGTTAACTGAATTATAGTCTATCATCTGGTTTGGTTGCATTCTTAGAAAAGCAAAATGTCATGAAACAAAACAGAATCAAACAATGTCAAAAGAAAAAGAAAGGTGGTTGGCAAGTATTGTACTAAACATATACCTCCCTTTTTTTTCTTTTAGATTACAGACATCATTGCACCTTACTATCCCTTTCATTTATACTTCCCCCATGAGGTATGATGGACTTGGGTTTAGCTGAGTTGGTAGAGTGCCACTCTGTACTCTCTGAATCCCTGCACGTGATTCCAAATACCACAAAATCGGGAGGAGGACCTGGTAATCCACTCCTCAAACAATCCAGAAACAATCAGCCATTGAAACCCCTACAAATAGCAGAGAAGCACTGACATAGTGCCAGGCATGGCATAGTTTTTGGGAGTGTTTTGTTCTTTTGTACATAGGGTCACTATAAGTCAGGCCCATTTTGATGGCAGCTAACAAGAACAAATCAGTGATGGTGGTGAACATATATTTGATGTGTTTTTTTGGGAACCATGTTGTTTAGAGATTTACCTATTGAAGTAGTTAGGAATTCAAAATGTTGTTGATAGGTGCCTTTGAGTCGTTATGGGGTCTTACTGAGTTGTGATATTTCTTTTCATAGCCTCCAGCTGTACCACTGTGCTGTATGATCCCATCAGATCTCGGAAGTTAAGCAGAGGCCTGGTTAGTAATTGTATGGGAGACCACCTTGGAAAACTAGGTGCTGTAGGCTTGGGAGAAATACCTGGCAACCCACTCCCAAAAAACAATAAGCCATTGAAAACCCTGTGAATTGCAGAGAAACACTGACAATACTGCTGAGCATGGCACAGTGTCAGGTAGTGCATCATGTATTGTACTTAGAGTCATTATGAATTTGTACTAACTCAAGGGCAACTAATAACAATTCCTTTTCATATTCTGGATACTACATCCTTATCAAGTTCATGATTAGAAAGTACTCTCCTTTTTATCTTTTCGTTTTCTTCCTTCCATCCTTCCTTCTATTCTTCATTCCCTCCCTTCTTTCCTCCCTCCCTCCCTACCTCCCTCCATTCCTTCCTCCCTTCCTCCATTTCTCCCTCCCTTCCTTCCATTTTCTTTTTTCTCTTTCTTTTCTTCTTTCATGCAATAGTGGGGGTAAGTTAAAAAAAAAAGTCCTCAGAAATGCTAGGCATATGTTCCCTGACTGAATCAAACTGACTGGCCTGGTTTTTATTTTTTTATTTAGAGGCAATATCTACCTAAGTTGGTCAGGCTGCCTCTGGCCTCAAATGTTTCATCTTCATGCCTTGGCTTCCTGAGTCACTAAGATTACAGGCATGCATCAGGGCACCTGGAAGTATAATTCATTATTTAATAATTTTGTATGTGATTACATGCAGGTGTCCTGATCAGTGTTTATAAATTCTCCAGTGTCAGTGCTATAGAGAGCATTTTTTTGTCAGATTTAGTATCTTTCACTCATATCCTTGATCATTTGGCTTGGTGTTAAGTGTATATTTTGGCAATAATTGTGTGATTGAGAGACACATCAAAGTTTAGCAGGATATTTGTAGCAAAACTTCCTGGTAAAATCTCATTTACTGTATTCCGACTCCCCACTTGAAGGACATGTTGAATCGGTCCTTTGAACTGATAGAAGTTATTCCCTTGAAGATGAGTGAGCCCTGTGTCAGTTTTCCTTGAATTGCTTGGAAGGCAGTAGGACCCCTGCAGGCTCTCTAGGATCCCAAACCCTCTTCTTAATAAGAAAAACAAATGGGAGATTGTGAGCAGGGTGGTCAGAGATTTTGTTTTGTTTTGATTTGCTTTTGTTTTTTGTTTTTGGTGCTTTGAGTTGAACCCAAGGCCTCACACATCCTTTGCAAGTGCTCTACCACTGGGCTGCACCCTCAGCCTATTTTTTATTTTTTATCTTGAGCAAAGGTCTCACTAAGTTGCACAGGGTGCCTCTGACCTGGAACCTGCAAACCTCCTGCCTCTGTCTCCTCCATGTCTGGTATCACTGGCATAAACCATTGTGGCTGCCTCAGTCAGATTTTTGTGAAAAGAGAACAGAGCAGAAAGGATGGAACATAGTTACAGAAAAACAAGGTAATGAATATTAGAGTTGAGAATGAGAGATTTTAGTACTTCTACTTTTGTTGTAAAGGTAATCCTCCATCACTGCAGAAATTATAAAAGAATATGGAAATAATCAGTAAACAAAACTTGGTGTCACAGACAAGAAGATCCAAGTGACTTGACAGTGATGAGTACAGCATATAATGGTGGCATCCTGCACTGGAAAAGAGAAATTAGGAGCCCAGAGTGGTGGCAAATGCCTATAAACTCTGTAGGCCAGAGTCTGGGGCAAACAAATCATGAGTTCTAAGGCTGCCTTGGGCTACAGAGCAGTTCCAGGCCAGACTGTGTTGCATAGAGTAGACCCTGTCTAAAAAAATGGGGAATTTGAGCCGGGCATGGTGGTGCTTACCAGTATTCCCAGCAGCTTTTGAGGCCGAGGCAGGAGGATCCCAAGTTTGAGACCATAGGTTGTCTGTGTAATTTAGCAAGACTCTGTCAAAAAAAAAAAAAAAAGGCTGGGGGAATTCATATAAAACATGGACTTCAGTTAAGAACAATAGCAATCGCATCAAATATGTCCATATTTCTTCCCAGATGAAGGGCAAGTTTGTTTTTATTTTAAGAATCAATACTTCCGTAGTACTGGTAGTCCGTGCTAGGTCCTATTTTAAATGAAATAATGTCATTGCAGCAAAATGGGTAGAACTGGAGAGCTTAATCTTAAGCAAATGAACACAAGCTTAAAAAGAGAAATATCCTATGTTCTCATATGTGGGAGGTGAATCTTAAAGGAAGAAAAAATCTTAAACATAAGATGATATATTAAAACACGCACAATTAAACTTAGCAAAGGGGATAATATAAAGACTAGAAAGAAAGAGGGTAGCAAAGATTGTGGAAGGTGGGATGGGAAGGAGAACCCATGTAGAGGGATAAAGGAGGAAAGGACAATGTCAGTGTAAACAATGCAACTTCATGAATACATGGGAAAAATAGGGGAACATAACCCAAATATGCATTTGAGTTTGATTACATAGTAGTCAAAAGGCTCAATAAACCTTATAATTCCATAAAACTGTAACTCAAAGTGTTATAGGAGTTGCATAATTGGAAAAGGCAATGCTGTGTTACTCTATACCCCACCATCAATTATTAATGAAATGAGGGGAAAAAGGATACTTAATTCTCAAGGAAGAATCTACTAGTCAGCAAGGTGGCTTCTCTTAAAGGCAGGAACATGCTTTATTTTATTTTTTTTATTAGAAATTTTTAATGTACATCTTAATGTGATTCATTTTGACATGCTTTTCATTGAGATATTTCCATATATGCATTTTGATAAACATTATTCATATAGGTTACCCCTTATACTCCCCTATGTTTCGCCCCCTCCCACCCTTCCTATCTAAGTTTCCCATCTAAGCCTTCTCTATCTTTTATTTAGTGGTATTTTTCTATATGTCCTTGGGTTCCAGTTCTGTTTAAGATAGAAACTTTTCCTGTAGTGGTCTTTGTTTTTATCTTGTTAGAACAATTACATGCAATTTCTAGCCCATTTATATTGATATCATTCTTATATTCTCCCCCCTTTTATTATGATCTGACCTTTGAATAGGATTTTTCCTTCTTGTAATTTTGAATCAGCTCCCTCATATGAGTGAGAACATGTGTTGTTTCTCTTTCTGAGCTCATATTCGTTCACTCAAAATTATTTTCTCTAATTCCATCCATTTTGCTGTGAATGACCTTATTTCATTTTTCTTGATTGCTGAGTAGTATTCCATTGTGTATATATACCATTGTTTTTTTTTATCCATTCTTCTGTTGAAGGGCACTTTGGTTGATTCCATATCCTTGCTATTGTGCAAAGCACTGCATTGAACATAGAGATGCAGGTGTCTCTGTGGTATGATGACCCATCTCCCTTTGGGTAAATTCCCAATGGTGTTATAGCTGGATTATATGGTAAATCTATTTTTAGTTTTTTGAGGTAACTCCGTATTGATTTTCACACTGGTTGCACCAATTTACAGCTCCACCAACAATGTAAGAGTGTTCCCTTTTCCCCGCAACCTCGCCAGCATATGTTGTTGTTTGTTTTATTGATCTTGGCCATTCCTACTGGTGTAAGGTGAAATCTCAGAGTTGTTTTGATTTGCATTTCCCTAATGGCTAGCGATGTTGAGCACTTTTTCATGTGTTTCATAGCTTTATGGACCTCTTCATTTGAGAACTGTCTACTCAGTTCCTTTGCCTATTTGTGTATTGGATTGTTTGGTTTTTGGGGAGTTTTTTCCTTGAGTTCTTTATAAATTCTAGTAATTAGACCTTTGTCTGATGTATTAAATGTGAAGATTTTTTCCCATTCCGTGGGGGTTTCCTTGACTCTGTTAATTGTTTCTTTTGCTGTGCAGAAGCTTTTTAATTTCATGTAATTCCATTTATCTATTTTTGTTGCAATTTCTTGAGCAACTGGAGTCCTATTAAGGAAATACTTTCCTAAGCCTATATGATGGAGTGTGTTGCCTATCTTGCCGTCTACAAGTTTTAACGTTTCTGGTTTTATGTTGAGATCTTTTATTCATTTTGAGTTAATTCTTGTGTGTATTGAGATGGGGGTCAGCTTTCATTTCTCTGCATGTGGATGACCATGTTTCCCAGCACCAATTGTTGAAGAGGCTGTCCTTTTTCCAGTTTACTTGCTTTGCTCCTTTGTCAAAAATCAGGTGGCTACAGGTGTGTTGAGGTATTTCTGGGTCTTCTATTCTGTTCCAGATATATTTGGGCCTATTTTTGTGCCAGTACCAAGCTGTTTTTGCAACCACTGCTCCATAGTATAACTCGAAGTCAGGAATTTTGATTCCACCTGCATTCGTTTTGCAGCTTAAGAGTGTTTTGGCTATACATGTATCTTTTGTGGTTTCATATGAATTTTTGGATCATTTTTTCTATTTCTGTAAAGTCAGTCAGTGGAATTTTAATGGGTATTGCATTAAATCTATAGATTGCTTTTGGTAGGATAGCCATTTTTACAGTATTAATTCTCCCTATCCAGGAGCAGGGGAGGTCTTTCCATTTTTCAGTGTCCTCTGCTATTTTTCTTTAATGATTTGAAATTTTCCTTATAGAGATCTGAAGGGTCTTTGGTTAGATTGATTCCAAGGTATTTAATTTTCTGGTGGGCTATCATGAATGGTGGAGCTGGGATTTAGCTCAGTGGGTAGAGCGCTGCGCTGCAGTCTCTGAGGCCCCGAGTTCAATTCCCAGCACCGCAAAAATGGGAGAAAGGCCTGGCAATCCACTCCCAAGACAATCCCGAAGCACTCAGCCATTGAAAACCCTATGAGGGTCGCTATGAGTCAGATACTGACTCGACGGCACCTAACAACAACAATCATGAATGGTATCTGTCCTGAAATTTCCTTCTCTTCCTGTTTGGATTTGGTGTAAAGAAAAGCTATTGATTTTTGTGTGTTAATTTTGTAGCCTGCGACTTTGCTGAAGGAGTTAATTAGATCCAGAAGTTTTCTGTTTGAGGTTTTGTGGTCTTTCTAGTATAAAATCATATCATCTGCAAATAATGATAATTTGACCTCTTCCTTGCCAATCTGTATTGCTTTGATTTCTTTCTCTTGTCTGATTGCCCTGGCCAGAACTTCAATTACTATGTTGAATAGAATAGGAGAGAGAGGACATCCTTGTCTTGTTCCAGATCTAAGAGGAAATGGTTTTAGTTTTTCTCCATTTAATATAATGTTGGCTGTAGGTTTCTCATAAATGGCTTTTATGAAATTAAGGTATTTGCCTGTTATACCTATTTTCTCCAGTGTTTTTATCATGAAAATGTGTTGCACTTTATTGAAGGCCTTTTCAGCATCAATTGAGATGATCATATGCTTTTTGTTTGTCAGTTTCTTGATATGTTGGATTACATTAATTGATTTCCATATGTTAAACCAGCCTTGCATCTGTGGTATAAATCCCACTTGGTCATGGTGAATAATCTTTTTCATATGCTGCTGTATTCTGTTTGTCAGAATTGTATTAAATAATTTTGCATGTGGATTCATAAGGGAGATGGGTCTATAATTCTCTGTCTTAGATGAATCTTTTCCTGGTTTAGGTATCAGGGTGATGGTAGCTTCATAGAATGTATTTGGGAGGGTTCCCTCCTTTTCTATTCTTTGGAATAATTTAAGGAAGACAAGTATTATATCTTCTTTAAAAGTTTGGTAAAATTCTGCCGTGAATCCATCAGGACCTGGGCTCTTCTTTGTTGGGATACTTTTAATTACCTTTTCTATTTCTGTATGAATAATGGGCTTATTTAAGTCAGTTATGTCATCTGGGGT
>VMDO01034188.1:0-17473 GCA_007922755.1 Pedetes capensis | reverse complement strand
TGGGAGTGAGCTGCCAGGTTCTTCTCCCATTTTTGCAGTGGTGGGGATCAAATCCAGGGCCTCAGAGTGCAGAGCTGCACTAGATTAACTGCGCTAAAGTACCGCAAAAAGAAGAGGAAGGAGAAGGAAGAGGAGGAGGAGGAGGAGGAGGAGGAGAAGAGGAGGAGGAGGAGGAGGAAGAGGAAGTAGAAGAAGAGGAGGAGGAAGAGGAGGAGGAAGAGAAGAAGAAGAAGAAGAAGAAGAAGAAGAAGAAGAAGAAGAAGAAGAAGAAGAGGAGGAGGAGGAGGAGGAGGAGGAGGTAGAAGAAGAGGAGGAGGAAGAGGAGGAGGAAGAAGAAGAGGGAAAGAGAGAGAGAGAGAGAGAGAGAGAGAGGGAGGGAGAGAAAAGAAATAAACCCTTCAGTGAGTGAAAGGAAGTCAAATGGCCTCATTCAAAGACATTCAGGTCTTACGGCAATGGCAATGTCTGGTAAGTCCTAGAGCAGTGTTTGTCAAGCAGAGGGCAGGGGAAGAGGTACATCCCGTTAGCTGTGTATCTCCCCAACCTGTCCCTTTTCAGACAGTGCCATTTCCAGCAATACCAATACCAGACAGTAAACCATGGTGACTGATGGGAGTACGTCACATCTTGGAAGAGTATATGGAGACATTTCCTAAGAATTGAGAATTGCTATTTTAAAAGACATCTTTCTAGTGAGGTCCTCAACTGATCCCTTGCCAAAATTTTTGGCTTTCTGGAATCAGTTGGGTAAAACTATACCCACATTAGATATTGAGAGTCTACTACTTAATAATGATAATTAATATACATGAACTCATTCTCATTTTACACGAGAAGCCTCCAAAGCAGTATAGTGCAAAACTGTTATAAAACTCTAACTGATAACACTGTCCAAAAGTATACAACGGGACTAAAGTTTACCAAATTTATAAAATCACTGTGAAACGCTTGATCTTACTGTGTTGGTTTAATATTTCATTTTCATCATTGAGCATTTGCAACGGAAGCAAAGAGTAAATAATCTAAAATTCCTTCATATTGATCACTCATAATCTTTCAATTACTTCTGAGCTAAACTGAGAATATTATTAACTACAGATAAGAGAATTGAAAAACACTACATCTTTGGCATTACGAGAAAAAGGTAATTAAACTTTATGCCTTTTTTTCACTATAAAATTAAAGCTGTAGTAAGACGAAATGGAAGTCCACAGAACCCTATTGATACAGAATTCCACTAACAATATCAGATTGTTGCCAAAGACCAAAATTTGTCCTGCAGCTTGCAATTAACGTACCAAAAATTTACCAGCCCATATAATTTTATCCGTCTCTCTTCCTCAGAGGAAGTAAACAGATAATGAAACTAATGAAATCATATTTCTTGACCACTCTCATCCAATATAAATTGTTACTTGTCCTTAGAGGAGTAGATAACGGGCTAGATACAAGGCCAGTGGAGTGTCTGGGCTGCCTAAGCCTGGAGGCAGTTTCTAAGGCATGGGGGTGTTCCTGAGTCAGCAAAGAGGATCCTGTATTGTGATACAAGGCCCCTTAAGTCATTACCAAGTGCAGATCAGGGGTTGATGGGTCTGTGTTAAAAACTGGTTGGCATCAGCATTTCTGTATTCCCTGAAAAGATCGTAAAATATTGAGCTTTAATTAGTAGTGCAGCAAATGAGAAAATGCTCAGTGGTTCAGTACTGTGAACCTGCATAACAGCGATTCTTCCAGGACAATGAATTTATTCGGGAATGGGCAATGCAATGGGAATATTCATGCCATGGCAAATGACATGCATATTCAAGGAGGCGGAGGCAAAGGGATATTTTTTAAAGGCAAAACGAGGAGGATCCTGTAAGTGTTGTTGTTGTTAGGTGCTGTTGAGTGGTGTCTGACTCATAGCGACCCTTATAGGGTTTTCAATGGCTGACTGTTTCGGGATTGCCTCCGGAGTGGGTTGCCATGTCCTTCTCCCATTTTTGTGGTGCTGGGAATCGAACTCGGGACCTCAGAGACTGCAGAGCGGCGCTCTACCAACTGAGCTCAATCCCAGCCCTAAGTGGTATATGAAACAGTAATCTCTGGCTACAAGCGTCAGTAACAAGATAGCATCAGTCCAAGACTGGACAGGCAGTCGTTGGTCAGATGTCCCTGCAGAAATATTTTCTGTGTAAGGCTGCGGTGATCTTTGTGCAAGGTTGTGGTCCTGGCGGTATCTTTTGAGATAGGTTTTTGTTACCAGGCATATATGTACGGGATCTCCTTCAGACTTCCCGGCTTTATTTATTTTTATGTTTTGTTTGGGGGAAGAGTTGGGATTTGATACCTGAGATTCCATTTTTATTCTGATAACTTTCAGAGTAGCATTCAAAGTAGAAAACCATGGAAAGGAAATAGGGGACATGCCCTTCAATGGTGAACTGCTGAAACTTTGATGAAACCAAAGGAAAGCAGGTGGGGCCAATGCCTTCAGGAATGTGTGCAACCAGCCTGCCTTCGGGTTGGCTCCTGGCCCTCCTACAATAGAATCATCTGGGGCCTGCCCTAGTGCACATCTCTCCAGAGCCAACATTTGACCTGAGAAAGTAAAACCCAGGTTCATTCCATGACCATCTATGTCACAAGCTCACCTAGTGTGTCTGACTCAAGTAAACTTTGAGGACACAGACATCTGACTGTCCCTCTGGTAAGGTCCTCAACATCCTCTGCGCATGAATACTAAAGGTGGCAGCAAATTTGAAATACTGAAGCAATAGCCAATGTATGACATCTCCAAATACAGCACTGTGATTGGTTTAAGAGATGACAGATGAGCACAACCCGCTGGGATTAACTCATCCAACTCCACCGTTTAACACATTTTATCTGCACTGCGTAATACTTTGGTGGCAACAAGAGAGCAGAGCATAACAGAACTCACAGCACGCCGTCAAAGGCTATGGATTAAAAAAACAACTGTACAAACTCCAAATCCATAACAACGTAGGATCTTGCACTTTGAAGACGGTGCACTTGTGGACTTGTGAACAGAGGACGCCCCTGTTCATTCCCTTCCCTAGGTGTTGGTGTTGGTGTTAGGTACCACTGAGTCAGTATCCAACTCATAGTGACCCTACGTACAACATGTGAAACACGATTGTCAGTGCTTCTCTGCTGTTCATAGGGTTTTCAATGGCAGATTGATTTTTTGGGAGTGGGTGGCCGGGTCTGTCTCTCAAGCCTACAGCACCTGGTGCTCCCAGGCGGTCTCCCATCCGAGTACTAACCAGGCCCAACCCTGCTTAGCTTCCGAGATCTGGGATCAGATGCCACAGGGTTATGGCTGCAGGCCCTTCCCTAGGTGTTATTTTTGTTAGGTGCCGTTGAGTCGGTATCCGACTCGTAGCGACCCTCATAGGGTTTTTAATGGTGACTGTATCAGGATTGCCTTGGGAGTGGATTGCCAGGCCCTTCTCCCATTTTTGTGGTGCTGGAAATTGAACTCGAGACCTCAGAGACTGCAGTGCGGCAGTCTACCAACTGAGCTAAATCCCAGCCTTCCCTAGGTAGAGTCTCCTTATTCTTAAAATAGTTTACTTATTCTGGAATGTTTACCCAGGCCCCAGGACCCCGTAGACCCAACTTCTTCCTTCTCAGGTCCTCCTAGTGACCTTTCTTGCTCATTCTCCCAAAGTAGTTGAGAGGCCACTAGAAGAACTCTTGGAAGCTTTGCTATACGAAATTCATCAAATGCAGCCCGTTCCATTTTTGAAGAGTAATACAAAAACTATAAGGACAGTGTGCTCAGTGCAATTGTTTACATACAATAGAAAACTCTGTTTTAAACAAGTTTAAATCTGAATGAGATAGCAGTAATTTGCCCTACTTGCCTGAGCCCATTCCCCTTTTTTTAACATCACACATACAGAATCAGTGCACAGTTAGAGAAATCTCCCCAGGTGAATACTCCTTTGACAGGAATCCATTCACGAATGCCAACACGGTAATCCTGATGAAATCCTTTGGCCACTGTGAGTCAGCACCGTGCCACTGGCTTAACCGTGGCTGGGGGCTTATAGCCTAACATTGACCTCTGGCACAAAAAGCCTACGTTCTGCATCATGTTTCTTTTTTCTGTAATTCTGGCTCAGGAATCCGATACAGAGCAGCTGAGAAATAAATTATGTTTCCGAGGCTGAAGAGGGTGCACAGAAGGATGGCTCCGGCTATGTGAGGGAAAGAGAAGGGCCTGGAGGCGGCCAAGAGCCACTCCCTCCGCAGAGTCTTGTCTAGAAGGATGGCTTCCATCTGCAAGTGTGTGGCCAGGATCACGCACACGTGAAACAGCTGGTGACTATGACCTACAACAAACACATAAAAGGCCATCGAGATCACACGCGCCTCAGCAAGGATGCTAGAAACACGACACTGCGCCAGACGTGGGGGCACTCGGGAGGCCGAGGCAGGAGGATCGCCGCAAGGTGAAGGCCAGCTTGTCTACATAGTGCATTCCAGGCACGCTAGGATGACACAGCGAGACTCGTCTCAAAAAATAATAAATAAATAAATAAATAAATAAATAAATAAAATAAAACAAAACAAAATAAATGATGCTAAATAAAAGAAGTCAGACAAGAGACCACACCGGTGACTCCATTTATAGGAAATACTCCAAACAGGCAAACCCATAAAGACGGGAGACGGATTCGTGGCTGCCTTGAGCAGAGGGTAGACATGGGGATTCATAGCACACAGGCGCCATATTGAGGGATTGTACTGGGATGATGGAAATGTTCTATAACTGATTTTTGGTGATGGCTACCCAACTGGGTAAATTTATTAAGAGCCTCATTGAGTTGTACACTTAACAATGGGAAGTTAATACATAAAATCCACCTTACTATATTTATTTGTTTGCTTATTGTAGTAGTAGTGGGTTAGGGGGCTGGGATTTAGCTCAGTTTGTAGAGCACTGCGCTGCAGTCTCTGAGGTCCCGAGTTCAATTCCCAGCACTGCAAAAATGGGAGAAGGGCCTGGCAATCCACTCCCAAGGCAATCCCGATACAGTCAGCCATTGAAAACCCTATGAGGGTCGCTATGAGTCAGATACCGACTCGACGGCACCTAACAACAACAACAACAACAGTGGGTTGGGGTTAGCACAAGCCCTGGTTTTAATAACAGCAAGGGGGTTAAATCCAGGGCCTTGTGCCTACTTTGCAAGTGCTCTACCACTGAGTTGCACCCCAGTCCTTTAAAAAAAAAATTTTTTTTTAAATCTTGAGACAGGGTCTCATGAAGTTACGCAGACTGGCCTTGAACTTTTGATCCTCCTGCCTCTGACACCCAAATCACTGGGATTACAGGCAAGTGCCACTGCACCCAGCTTAACACATCTATTTTTGTTATTGTTGTTGTTCTTGTTAGATGCCCTCAAGTGGGTGTCCAACTCACAGCAACTCTACGTACAACAGACGGGCGAGGTGGCACATGCCTGTAATTCCAGCAGCTCAGGAGGTGGAGGCAGGAGGAATGCAAATTCGAGACCAGAGGCTGTCTGTATAATTTAGCAAGACCCTGTCTCAAAAAAAGAAAAGTAAAAAAAATGGGCTGGGGGTGCAGCTTAGTGGTCCAGCACTTGCAAAGCATGCAAACACAAAGCCCTGGGTTCAGCCCCCAGTATCTAAAAAAATAAAATAAAATAAAATAAAAATACAGATGAAACACTATTAACAGTGCTTCTCTATTGTTCATAGGGTTTTCAATGGCAAATTGTTTTTTGGGAGTGGGCTGCTGGGTCCTTCTCCCAGGCCTACAGCATCTGGTGTTCCCAGGTGGTCTCCTATCCAAGTATTAATCAGGTCTGACGCTGGTTAGCTTCTGAGATCAGATGCCACAGTGGTATGGCTGCAGACATGTCTATTTTTGAGAAGTACCATGAGAACCAGGCACTACGGAGCACATCTGTAATCCCAGAGATGGCGAAAGCTGAGGCAGGAGAATTGCAAGTTCAAGGCCAGAGGCAGCCTGTGTAACTTAGTGAGATTCTATCTCAAAACAAAAAAAATAAAAAGGGGGCTGGGGCTGTGACTCAGTGGTAGAGCATGCGCAAGGCCCTAGGTTCAACTTCCCAGTTCTGGGAGAAAAAAAAAAAGTACTATGAGGAAAATATAAAGACCATCAGAGCAAAAATTCATTTTTAAAACAACTCATCCACCAGTCTCATCTTCCAGATGAAAATGTTAGCACCATGTTCTTCCAAAGGTCATCTCTTCAGAGGCAGCTCAGATTCAGACTTCAACACCAGTAGAGAAGCCAGTTGAATTTTCTGTTGGTCACTTGCCAAGGGCTGGTTAACCAAGAGACATGACGAGGGACTCTTCCTCCCTGACATCACGCCAGACTCAGCTTATACATGCCATTCACAGAGGCAGGGAGCCCGGCAGAGGCAGGTGGGAGTGGGCGGGGCATGCTGATTTGCTGACTTTGAGAAACAGAGTCTGCTATTGTCTGAATATGTTTGAACACTTGGTCCCCAGCAGGTGGTGCTATTTTGTCTGGAGGCTGTGGAACTTTTTGGAGTGGGCAGCCTACGTGGAGGAGGGAAGTCACTAGGGGTAAGCCTTTGAACATTATACCTGCACCTCAGGTTCCTGTAAGCTCTCTGCTCCCTGGTCTGCCATGATGTGAAGGGCCTTCAGTGCACACTCCTGCCACCATGGACTGAGCTCGTTGGCCATGCTTTCCCTGCCATGATGGATGGACCCTCTGAAACCATGAGCCAAGTCAGGGCAATGCAAAAGCTAGCTAACACTGGGTCTGAGGCTCAGGGCCAGGGACTGCTTTGGGCAGTGACCTTCAGACATCAGTAGTAGGACGAGAGTACCCCACATGCTATGGACTGAAGAATTCACAAACAGGACCTCAGGATGGGAGAGGGTCTTCGAAGAGATAATTAGGTAACAGTGAGGTGACGAGTGTGGACCCCAGTCTACACACTAGTGTAGAAGAGCATAGAAGAGCAGATTAGCAGCCAGGTGCGTTGGCGCACGCCTGTAATCCCAGCAGCTCGGGATGCAGAGGCAGGAGGATCACAAGTTCGAGACCACAGGCAGTCTGCATAACTTAGCGAGAGCCTGTCTCAAAAAGTAAAAAAATGGGCTGGGGGTATAGCTCAGTGGTCCAGCACTTGCAAAGTATGCAAGCGTGAGGCCCTGGGTTCAACCCCCAGTACCAGGGAGAAAAAAAAGGGGGGAGATTAGGACTCTGACATGCACTTGCACCAATGGCATGAAGGCAGATGGGACCGGTGCTCATCTACAAGCCGGGAGAGCGGCCTCAGGAGAAACCAGTCCCGCAGGCACCTTGGTCTCAGTGTTCTAGCCTCCAAAACATGTATTTCCTATAACTTTTTGTGGTTCAGACCACCCTGTCTGTGGGACTTGTATGGCAGGCCTGGCAAATACAGCAGGGGAGTTAACTAAGAATTCTCCTTCAGTTAAAAAAAAGTGCATGGCCAGGCGCAGTGGCTCACGCCTGTAATCCCAGTGGCTCAGGAGGCGGAGGCAGGAGGATCTCGGGTTCGAGACCAGAGGGGGTCTGCATAAGTTAGCGAGACCCTGTCTCAAAAAGTTAAAAAATGGGCTGAGGGTGCAGCTCAATGGTTCAGCACTTGCAGAGCATGCAGGTGCGAGGCCCTGGGTTCAACCCCCAGTACCTCAAAAAAAAAAAAAAGAGTGCATGGTGCACCCCAGGACCTATCCCAGAGGTACTCAATGAGCTGTCCTAGGAACCACTCAGCAGGAGCTCTTCAAACCCCTGGGCAGGAACTGGAAGCAGAGCAGAGGGCAGAGAATTAGCAAGGATGGCTGGTGAGTTCCTTCTGCCCCAGCCTGGATCTCCAGGAAGCAGGTGGGTGGGAGGCGCCACCTGGCCTTGCTTAAGCAGAAGGCATGGGCTCTGAGCAGCTCCGGATCTGTGTGTGATACAGAGAAGTGGCTTCTCCCACAGCAGTGAGGGGCGCTCCTCAAGGACACAGGGCCGCGGGCGGAGAGCAGTGACTCACTGCACTCACCAAACCTGCTTCCTTTAGGGTGAGAGACAAAGAGGACAGAAAGCTAGCAGCATACTACGGTGGATCTGATTTCAACAATCCCATTAACAAGACTGCCTGCAGCCGTAGCCCTGTGGCATCTGTCATATCTCTGAAGCTAAGCAGGGTTGGGCCTGGTTAGTACTTGGATGGGAGACCACCTGGGAACACCAGGTGCTGTAGGCTTGGGAGAAGGACCTGGCAACCCCCTCCCAAAAATCAATCTGCCATTGAAAACCCTATGAATAAGAGAGAAGCACTGACAATAATGTTTCGCCTGTTGTACACAGGGTCGCTATGAGTTGGATACTGACTTGACGGCACCTAACAACAACATTAACAAGACTAGGGAGCTTCCTGCTAGCCACATCTAACTCAGCCAGGCCAGCAAGCCCCACACTGGCTTGGGGCACAGCATGGGATTCCCACCTCCACAGAGTGAGTTACTTAAGGCCTGAAACATTCTAAATACCTTGTTAATGATCTGCCATAAACTCATCTGGCAAGCCCTGTCCCCTACCCCCAGGGAATTTTTCTGTTCTGTATCTTTAGGACCAAGAGGACTGGACAGAGGTGAATCAATAAAATGTCAACAAGCCAGAGTGTTGACAAAATAATGTCCTGGAATATTGTTCCTGCAGTCCCCAAGCTGTCATCCACATCACCCTCTCTTTCCTCAAGATGAGGCTGGGGAATGGACAGGTAGGCAGGGACCTGGGGTCCCCTGCTCTTGGCTTCTGCTCATCTTCTCTTTGGAATCTGCCCTCTGAGTATCTTGCTAGCTGCAACCCCTTCTGGTAGCACAAAGAAAGAAAAAGATGAATGTAATCAGATCACACGGAGTCTGTCTGCCCACGTCTCTTAAGCGGGAGGAAGTGAAAATCCAATCAGGGACAAAACTGGCTGGGGGAGAACCCAAGTGTTGGTCAGACTGGGGACAGGGACTGGCCCTCTCATTCCCTTGGTACTTATTTAAGGAACTCTCATCTCAAGGGCATGTCACCTTCATCGGAAGGGACCCAAGGACGTCTTCCTCCTAGCCAGTCTCAGAGCCAGGGTGGGACAGTCCACTCAGCCCCACCCTGCCTGCTGGGGAGAGGGCGAGGGAGAGAGCTTTAAGTCATAGGCTTTAACGTTTCCTCCCCAGATGGTGGTGCTCTTTGTAGAAGCTGTGGATCAGTGGGAGGTGGGTTTTAGTTTTGCAGAAGTGCCTTACTGGGAGCAGATCTTTGGAGTTTACCTCAGACCCACAATTCTGGATGCTTTTTCTTCTCCTGATCACTGGGATGTGAGGTTCTCTACCCCACACCCTACCACCTGCCACTTCCAAGCCTGCTACAACACAACTGATCCTCTAACCATGAGCCCCCAGTAAATATTTCCTCCCATAGGTTTGCTTTGGTTGGTTTCTCTGCCATAGCGATGTACCAGCTGACTAATACACCCTTCTTTACATAGCCCCCCACTGTCTGGTACCCTCAGTACCATCTGTTCCCTGTCTTTCCTTTTCCTGTCCATGGCTGCCCTCAATTTTCCTATCATGAGAGGGAAACGGAGTGGGAGAGGGAGAGGGAGAGGAAGAGGGTGAGGGAGAGGGAGAGGGAGAGAGACAGAATCTAAGTGAGAGCAAGTAGCCCAGCTCTCTCAGCAGGTGTAAGCCTGGCAGCCCAGACACCACCTCCCTACCACACAGCCTCTCAAACACTAGTAAGTTCAGCTCCCTCAAGCATCACACAGCTTCTGCCAGTGCCGGCCCCACCTCTGATGCTCCTGGTTCAGGCGGTCTGGGGTGGAGCCTGGGAAGGTGCATGGTCTCAGGTGACACTGTGCTGCTGCTCAGGGGACCACATCTGAGAACTACAGCTCTACCACAAACCCTGGTCCCTCTAGCCACCACCTACAAGATACACTTTCCCCTCTCTCACGATTTGAATCTAAAAGGTCCCTCAAAGGTCACGTGTTTTCACGGCTGGTCCCCAGCAGGTGGCGCTGTTCAGGGAGGCGCTGGAACACGGACTAGCTTTGCAGAAGTGGCTTCCTGGGGGCAGGCCCCAGACCTACAGTTCTGGTCACTTGTTTTCTCTCATTGCCAAGATGTGAGGTTCTCTACCGTGGGCCCGGCCACCTGCCACCATTATGCCTGTCCTACCTGCATTGATCCTCTGACTGTGAGCCCCCTGTGAATATTTCCTTCCATAAGTTTACTTTGGTTGGTTTCTCTGCCACAGTGACACAGCCGCTAACTAATAGAGAAAAATGGTACGGGGGAGTGGGGCTGCTGCTGTGCAGAAACCTGCCTAGGTAGTTGTTATGCTCCTGGAACTTATTTGTGGGAGGTGTCTGGAAGGGTTCGGAAATGCAATGGAGAGAAGCCCTTGAATTCTGTAAGCAGAGCATGAAGGGAGGTTCTGGTGAGAGTAAGGAAGACCAGAACGTGACTGTTGGTAGAAATGTGGAACAGGCTCACAGGGATTCAGATGAAAATGAGGACTCTATTGGGCATCGGACAAGAGGCCACCCAAGTTACATTTTTGCAAAAAGCTTGTGTGTGATTTATCTATGTCCTAAAGAACTGAGAGAGGCTGATTTCAGAAGTAATGGGCTAATTAACATGGCAGAGGAAACAACACGAGGGTGGCAAGATACTGGGGCAGTGGCATTGTTGTTGTTTGCCGCTCTTAGCCAGACTTATAAAAAAAAATGGAGCCAAAGATAGCGTAGAAGTATCTTTAAAATGTACAGTTTAAAGAGGAAAAAAGTGCAGGGTACAGTGGCACACATCTATAAACCCTCAGCTCAGGAGGCAGGAGTGGGAGGATCGCAAGTTCAAGGTCAGAGGCAGCCTGCATAACTTAGTGAGGCCCTATCTCAGAATATGGGAGAAGGACCTGGCAACCCCCTCCCAAAAATCAATCTGCCATTGAAAACCCTGTGAACAGCAAAGAAGCACTGACAATAGTGTTTCCCCTGCTGTACAGAGGGTCGCTATGAGTCGGATACCGACTCGACGGCACCTAACAACAACAACAACAACAACATCTCAGAATAAAAAGTAATAAATGGGCTGGGGGTACAGCTCCGTGGTAGAACACTTGCAAAGCATGTGCTGGGTTCAACTCCCCAATACCACAACAATAAAACAAAACGAAACAAAATGAAATGAAATAAAATAAAGAGGAATAAACCTGCAGCTTGTCTAAGGTTACTGCAGACAAGGCTGGTTTGGGCAAGGAGGTTATAACCTTTGAAGAGATAAACCTCAAAAAAGTCTTGAACTTTTTGCTGGGACAATAGGAGTCCCTTGGGGGAGAAAAGGAGCTGGCCAGGCCCATCCCATCAAAGACCCTAGGGTGTAAAATGGCAAACTCAGTTAAAACACTTCCATTGGAGAAGAGAATGGTTGAAAAGCAAATGCCTCCAGAATGGTCTGCTGCCACTCAGGGCAGTCATTTCTTGGCCTGGGCACACATCCACTGCTGCAGCTGTGGCTCCAAAGGACAAAGTTACTGACTGAGCTGGCAGCAGATGCTGGTGTTATCCACACGGTGCTGGTTTTTCAGGCAGGAAGAATACAAGAGTTGAGGGGCCATGGAGGCTGCCACCAAGGTTTCAGAATATAGCCTATAGAGCCGGGTGCGGTGGCACACACCTGTAATCCCAGCGGCTTGGCAGGCAGAGGCAGGAGGATCGCAAGTTTGAGACCAGAGGCAGTCTGCATAATTTAGCGAGACCCTGTCTCAAAAGTACCAAAAAAAAAAAAAAAATGGACTGAGGGTGCAGCTCAGTGGTCCAGTACTTGCAGAGCATGCAAACCAGGCAATGTGTCCAAGGATTGAGTGCCCTGCTGAGAGCCCCAAAGGGCTGATGCATGAAGCTTTCAGCATGGAGCCTATCCAGCAATAGAGACGCCAGCATGTTAAAGGTGGCAGCACCATGAAATGTCTTCCAAAGGAAGTTGCTGGCAACAAGTGGAGCCAATCCAAGAGGGCCAGGCATGTTCAAGCCTGGATGATGCTAGATGCCAGATGCCAGATGATGGCACATGGGCTAGATGCCAGACGTAGAACCGCAGGATTTGTTTGTCTAGCTGGTTATCAGTCTTGCTGTGGACCAATCTTTCCTTTCTGTTCTCCCATTCCTCCATTTGGGAGTAGGAATGCTTACTCTGTACCACTGTATCTTGAAAGTCTTTAACTTTTTTTTTTCTTTTGCAGGGGTCCACAGCTAAGTTTGCCCCAAATCTCAGTGAAGACTTTGGACTTGGACTTTTGAACATGGTTGAGACTGTTAAGACCTCGGGGACTGTGAAAGTTGGACTGAATGTATTTTACATTATGCGATGGCCATAAAACTTTAGGGGCATGAGTGCCACGGTTTGACTATAAAATGCCCCCGAAAAGTCCTGGGCTTTAACGTTTGCTCCGCAGATGGTGGTGCTATTTGTGGAAGCTGTGGATCAGTGGGAAGTAGGTTTTAGTTTTGCAGAAGTGCTTACTGGGAGCAGATCTTTGGAGTTTACCTCAGACCCACAATTCTGGATGCTTTTTCTTTTCCTGATCACCAGGATGTGAGGTTCTCCATCCCACACCCTGCCACCTGCCACTTCCAAGCCTGCTACAACACAACTGATCCTCTAACCATGAGCCCTCAATAAATATTTCCTCCCATAGGTTTGCTTTGGTTGGTTTCTCTGCCATAGCGATGTGCCAGCTGACTAATACACCCTTCTTTACATAGCCCCCCACTGTCTGGTACCCTCAGTACCACCTGTTTCCTGTCTGTCCTTTTCCTGCCCATGGCTGCCCTCAATGTTCATATCATGGAGAAACCCCAAGTTCTAGGTGCCAACAGGACCATTCCTCACGGGGATGCTTCAGGGCCCCGGGGCCATCTGCTCTCTATCTGTGCTCCACCTCCCTGGCAATGCACTGGGGACACACATCCTGGCCTCTCAATCTGCAGTGTCACTGACTTCAGCCTGTGATTGGAGAATTCACTCAAGAGTCACTTCCCTCCCTCTCCATGCCCTCCCTGCCTCACAGCCACACGTCCTCCGGCCAGGGACAGCCCCACCCGAGTCAGGAAAGCAACAGGAAGAGCAGCAGCGCAGCGGCCTCCTTACCCACATAGTCAAAGCGTCCAGGGGCCAGGCGCTCTGGCAGGTGCGCAGAGTACAAGAAAGAGGCCAGCAGGGTCACGGCCAGGTGCTTCTGGTGGAACACGATGGCCTCGTTTCGCGCATTGTCCCCCGGGAACAGGAAGAGCTGCAGGTATTTAAAGAGACAGAGGCCTGAGGAGAGGCTGGGCCTCAGACCCTTCCGTCTCAGCACTTGCGCTGACAGCCACGCATCTCAGCTCCCAGCCACAGACTCCAAAGGCCCAGGCTGTACCTGCTCATGTCCTCGGCCTGCAGAAGGGAGCTCAGGGATGGTAAAAGAAGAAGTGGGGGGAGAAGTAAAAGGAAAATAAGGGATGAGCGAAGGAAGGAAAAAATATCCTATTAGTTATATTGCTACTCTTCTAGGGGTAAAAGGTAAGTACAGCAGTGTCATTAGGTGCCGTGGAGTCGTTGTTGGACTCATAGTGACCCTGTGTACAACAGGCAAAACACTATTGTCAGTGCTTCTCTGCTGTTCATAGGGTTTTCCATAGCTGATTGTTTTTTGGGAGTGGGTTGCCGGGTCCTTCTCCCAATCCTACAGCACCTGGTGCTCCCAGGTGGTCTCCCATCCAAGTACTAACCAGGCCCAACCCTGCTTAGCTTCTGAGATCTGACAAGATTAAACGCCACAGTGGTAAGGCTGCAGGCTGTAAGTATTTTAGAAAGTGGTTTATTCACTCCTGAACTCACTTTTAACCAGCACAGCCACTGAATGGGTGCTCTTAATTAAGGTTTCAAGGCCTGGAAATCCTTGTGAGTCATCAAAGAAAGTATTAAGTACGGCCATCATGGTCTCAGAGTTAGATATAGCTGTTGTATTATTGTCATTAATAATGACAGTAGCTGGACTTACTGGGGCAGCAGGCCACGCCTCTCACATGCATCATTTCATCCAAATCTCCACAATGCCTCTCAAGCCTCTATCTCCTCATTTGCAAACCGTGAGCCAGAGACTGACTTGCAAACCACCATGCATAGGCAATGAAGCCAGGATCCAAATCTAAGCCAGTCAATCCCACTACCCACATCACCGTCTAGAATGAGCCCCCGCTGTCTGTTGCAGCCACCAGCCAGGGGCACCGCAGGGCGACGGGGCAGACTCTGCAGCGCACAGTGGGTGGTGCATTGATCTGGCTTGCTGTCTCTCTGGTTTCCTGCATGGCGTCTCCATGCTGCCTCCAGGAAGGAGTGGAAGACACGGGCTGCACCCTCAGTATCGAGTGTCCCCCACAGCTGGGGGTCATGTATAACAATAATACAAAAACTATTACACTTACCTCTACACCACACCCACACAGAGGGAACAGGGAGCAAGGGTTCAATGCCCCACCTGATGCATTATGTTAAGGTCACACAGCCCAGGAGCAGAGGGATCAGAACTTGACCTCAGGCCCATCTGATTTGGAAGCCCATGGACCTTGCCCTTCTTACCCTTGGTGTCTCACCTTGACCCTCCTCTGTGCTTCCATCAAGGCTTTAAGACCTCCATTTATACCTTTTCTGTCAATACTAATCATAATGCACTGTTGTTGTTGTTGTTGTTGTTGTTGTTAGGTGTGGTCGAGTCCGTATCGACTCATAGCGACCCTCATAGGGTTTTCAATGGCTGATTGTTTCGGGATTGCCTTGGGAGTGGATTGCCAGGTCTTTCTCCCATTTTTGCAGTGCTGGGAATTGAACTCGGGATCTCAGAGGCTGCAGCACAGCACTCTACCAACTGAGCTAAATCCCAGCCCCATAATGCACTACTCAATGATAATACACAATAACACATTCACTGGACCTTGCCACCCACCAACACTTGACATGTCACCTCATATAATTCTCCTTACAGCCCCATGAGTGGTGTTATCACCATGCCCCGCTCATAGATGAGGAAAATCAAGGCACAGAGATTTTACCCTACACCTGGCACCAAGCATTAGAGATTTTTTTGTGTGTGTGTGGCATTACTTTTTTTTTTTTTCTTTTTGGAAATTTTTAATGTACACTTTAATGTGATTCATTCTGACATGCTTTTCATTGTGACATTTCCATATATGCATTTTGATGAACATTATTCATATAGGTTACCCCTTACCCTCCCCTATGCTTCCCCCCACCCAAGTCTTCTCTAACTTTTACTTGGTAATATTTTTCTATATGACCTTGGGTTCCAGTTCTGTTTAAGATAGAAACTTTTCCTGTAGTGGTCTTTTTTTTATCTTGTTAGAACAATTACATGCATTTTCTAGACCATTTAAATTGACACCATTCTTATCTCTTTTTTCCCCCCTTTTATTATGATCCGACCTTTGAATAGGATTTTTCCTTATAATATTGAATCAGCTCCCACATATGAGTGAGAACACGTGGTGTTTCTCTTTCTGAGCTTGTGTTCGTTCACTTAAAATAACTTTCTCTAATTCCATCCATTTTGCTGCGAATGACCTTATTTCATTTTTCTTGATTGCTGAGTAGTATTCCATTGTGTATATATACCAAAGTTTTTTTATCCATTTTTCTGTTGAAGGGCACTTTGGTTGATTCCGAGCATTAGAGATTTACCCCCAGAGTCTGCTCTCTTGCTCGCTCTACCCAACCCCAGGCTGCCTACCCTGCCTGGCTGTCTGCAATAGCTCCTGAGACCCCTGTCAGATTGCCTCCCAGAGCCTCTGCATTCACAACATCTCTAACCACCCCACAAGTGCCAAGGGCAGCACCCGAGTCTTGACTCCTGCATGGCCTCCAGCACGCAGCGTGGTATCTGACGCCCAGAAGCTCAGGACACAACTGACGCTAGAGGCAGAGAGGAGCTGCAGCCAGGTCCTTACCCTGTAGACGATGGGGAGCGTGTCCCAGATGTAGGGGTACGCGAAGGCAAGGATGCGAAGCAGCTTGCAGAGCCTGGGCTTTTGGATTTCAAGAAACCTGAAAGGAGATAGAAACGGAAATGAAAAGAGGTTCAGGAAATCACACACACACACACACACACACACACACACACACACACACACACACAGGGAGCCGATGGAGGACACGCGCATTTGCACAACCTCCAGCGGCCAGCAGCTTCGCCACCAGCTTCTTGCATTCCTCCTACCCTGATGCTGTTGTTGTTGTTAGGTGCTGTCGAGTCGGTATCCGACTCATAGCAACGCTCATAGGGTTTTCAATGGCTGACTGTTTCGGGATTGCCTTGGGAGTGGATTGCCAGGCCCTTCTCCCATGTTTGCGATGCTGGGAATTGAACTCGGGACCTCAGAGACTGCAGTGCTCTACCACCAACTGAGCTAAATCCCAGCCCACCTACCCTGATAGAAGTGACAAAACCTCATATATGGAAAGATGGCCGGAGAAACTTGTCCTGACATCACTAGAAGCAATGGTATCTAGAGGGGGGTGGTCGGACACCTGGCAGAAACCCTGCAAGGCCGATTGATTTAACTGCAAGGAGCTTTTGAAAAGTCCAGTTAGGAGGCCAGGGAGGGGGCGCTGGGAAGCGCAAGGAGCCTGGGAAGCCACCCTGCAGAGGCTGAGATGCCCCGAGCTGGGTGGAGCCCCCCAGGGGATGCCCATGGGAGGGCCTCCGTCCAAGTGGGTGTTTCATCACCTGCAGAGGTTTCTCAGCTAGTTACGCCACACAGAGGGAGGCCAGCCTGGGGAGGCTGAGGTCTTGTCTCCTAAGCTTCATTACGTCTGATCCAAAGACAGAAGCCAGCATTATCAAGAGCCAGGCTGATTGCTGCAAAGGCAGGTTTTCCCCGTTTAGGCCACGATGGGGCCTCTGCCTGCCTGGGGAGGGGCAGCATAGCTGGGAAGCTGGCCCCCCGGGAAGATACAGACAGGCAGAGGCTCCACATAAAACTGCAGCTCTGCACAGAGGCTCGGCTAAGGAAGCCCTCACGGGCCTGACAGGGCCGCCAGGGCCAGGTGCAGGGGCAGTGCCATTTCAGCGCTGCAGTGGATGGTGTAGGGCAGGCTTCTCCCTCAGCAGCTTGGGGAGCTGCGGGTGTGAGGCAGAGGCCCAGCACCAAGGCCTTGCTGGGGGTGCTGCTCCGCTGGGGTCTATAGAGGCAATGGAAGGCTGGGTGTGGTGGCGCACGCCTGTGATCCCAGCACTCAGGAGGCAGAGGCGGGAGGATCGGGGTGTGAGGCCAGTCTGGGCTACATGCGGAAATCTTGTTTCAAAAAATAAGCCAGAAAGAAGAGGAGGAGGAGGAGGAGGAGGAGGAGGAGGAAGAGGGGAAGGGGAAGG